>LOEQ01002591.1:11194-25029 GCA_001685075.1 Bramus lutescens
AAAAAAAGAACCCCAGTGGATACATCATCCAATTCTAATAACTATCATCACTTTATAATTTTTATTGCACATCTCAACCTGCCTTTTGGCTAGAGCATTTAAGAACATATTTCAGATTCTATATAACCTTACTCCAAAACACTTTAACAAAAGATGGACCTTAATCCCACCACACAGGAGGTAGAAGCAGGCAGGTCTCTGAGTTCCAGGCTAGCCTACAAAGCAAGTTTCAGAACAACCAAGGATATACAGAGAAACTCTGTTGTACAAATAAAGCAGGAAAATATGTGCCTGGTTTTAGCCAGGTGCAGTAGTACTCGTCTTTCAGGGCACATAATTGATGGGGCTATTCCCTGGATACGGCAGCATTTGTTTAGATACATGACTGTATAATTGATGAGGCTATTCCCTAGATACGGCAGCATTCATTTAGAGACATGGCTGCAACTTTTAGGTTTTCACTATCCTTGATATTTTTGATAATGGGCCTCTCTACAAATGTCCATTTTTTAAAGTAGAATTGCTGATTCAAATAGAAAAATTTTTAATTTTTATCAAATGAACATGCTGTTTCTTCCCAAACTCTGTGCCACTATTATGAGTTTTATAAGAAGTGTCTCAGTGGAGCCTGCATTAGTGATGAATGGATATGACCATTGCCAGCTCCATACGTAAAAGGTATCATTAATTCCAGTGTCACACTGCTTTGGTTACAAGTGAGCTGAACAAGGTTGCACTTTGGTTTCATTTTCCATGTCCTTTTTGTCAGTATTTGTCATTTTTAGTGACTCTTTTGGGGTGACTTCATATACTCTTTATAATATGTCAACAATATCAATTCTTTAATTACACATTACAATTATGTTCTTTTAATTCCACTAATGATTCTGTAATTTTTAAAAGTTCTTTTAGATTTATTTATTTTATGTCTCTGTTTTGCATACATGTATGTCTGTGTATTGTGTGCCTCCCTAGTGTCCAAGGGGGACCAGAAGAGGGTGTCAGAAACCCTGGAACTGGAGTTAGATACAGCTGTAAGGCACCGAGTGTGTGCTAGGAACCAAAGCCAGGTCCTCTGCAAGCACAAGAAGTGCTGCTAAGGGCCGAGCCATTTCTCCAGCCCTTCCTTCTGTACACTTAACACATTATTTAAAGACAGTCTTAAGGAATATTTTTACCCAGATATCTACAACAACAACTGTCAGTTGCTAGTTTGTTTGTGGGTGAAGACAAACATTTTTACATAATTGTAGCCAGGGTAGGCCCTGTTTTGATGGTAACCATCTGTTCTGTGAAACATAGCAAGCTTTACTCCTCACCTTTCTTTGAAGCATGCATATGAAAGTCTGAAAAGTATATGCTGTTTTCTGAAGGTGCTGTCTGTGTCCACGGGTCTCAGGCCAACTGTGCTCTCTTTATCCCTGCATGGATGAGAGAAGCCAGTCTGAGACTTGTCCTTTGGATGATGTGTGTCCCTTTTCTTAGCTGGACATCATACCCTTGTCTCTGAGCCACAGCAACTGAGCCCCTCTATAGGGGAAGTTCTCTCTGGTGAGGTTGTGCCATAGGAGTTGACTTCTCTCATGCTCCCATCCCTCTACACATGATGCTACTAGTTAGTGTCATGTTTGCTTTGTCCCCAGTCTCCCTGCATCTGTCCTTGACAACAGGGACAAGCCCTTCCCAGACACAGCACTGTTGGCACTTCCTTCACTCTTGACTTTTGGTCTCGTTTCCTGGGCATCATGACTCTACACAGGGTGGAAATATGTGAACATGAGGCTAGTAGTGGAGTAGACCTAATGGTTGGCATCAAGCTTTCCTGGGCTTTAGTGAGACTGGTGCCACTAGGTCTTTGGACCAGGGAGCAGAGATGGGCATAGAAGAATTTTCTCTTCCTGACCTATGCTGGTCAGCTTCCGTTCTGTTTCATGAGTCCTGGTAGCCTTGACATACTCAGTTCCTATATATCCTAAGTGGTATAAACGTACTGCTGTCTCCAGTTCTGGTGATTCTGGTTTTCTTCTGTTATGTTTTTGTATGTGTGAGTCTATCTGTCTGTGTCTGTATGTATATGTATATGTCTGTTTGTCTCTCTCCCTCTCTCTGTGTCAATGTTTGTATGTTGTATGTCTGTGTATGTCTGTATATATGCACATGTGTCTATCTGCTTGTCTCTGTGTGTATCTGTGTCGGGAGGGGCTTAGTCAGGACTTAAATTTTCAGGTACAACTAAGCCAACAAAGGATTGACTCACAGACTATAAATCCAGACATGACAAGTAGTTCTTGGGATTCAGTCAGTATGGTGGCTGTTGCCCACTGTCAGGGTCCTCCTTTTTTCAAGTCTAGCTGATTTTATAGGCAACCTTTTCCTGTCAATGAGACATACAGTGGTGGGCTTCCAAGTGCATAGATTTTCAATCTACAGATTCAAATACTAAAAGAACTTGAAAATAAAATGACTTTTGAATGTCACATATACGACTTTTTCCTTTGTCATCATGAACAGTGTAATCTAACTGTTGGTACTTAGATTGTGTTATAAATTACAAGTAATCTAGAGACAAATTAACATGCAGAAGGATGTATACAGGTTATATGCAAATATCTGAGCATTTTATAGGAGAGACCTATGCGTTCATGGAGGTCCTGCACTGGCCTCCTCCAGGGAAGGCTGTACATGATCCACCTCTGATGGATCTGGGGCAGTCAGTGGCCATCTTGGAACAAGCCCATTTGCTACGGATGTCTTGTCCATCGAGGTGATACCATGCTCCACACACTCATCCCTGTTCATTCAGGTTAGACCAGCTTTGATCAATTATCTGCTCTTAGCGATTGTAGTCCAGGCTACTCCTGCTTTCTAAGTATTTTGGAAGACCCAGAAATGATTCCTCAGTTCTGTGTTCTGTTTCCATTTTCTGAACTTCTTTCTAACCCTTTATACCCCTCTGCCTATCCTAATCTCTAATGATATTATTTCATTCCCTTCTTCCACAGGGCTAACTTATTGACCGTGACCATGTGCGTTTGTTTTTTGTTTGTTTCTGTTTGGCTTGTTTCACTTAACATAAACTTTTGGTTCCATCCATATTGCTACCAATGACAAACTCCCTTATTTTTATGGCTGATTAGTATTTCTTATATACTCTATTTATGTAAATATACTGTGTCCTCTTAATCCATTCCTCAGGAAGAATATGTAGTTACCAGTTAATGAGCTCTCCCCTGCAAGCTGGAAGAGCACATGTAAGTAGGCATATCTCTAACACAGAAGAGCGTGATTAAAGAATAGCTGATTTAGCAAACACAACATAATTATAACTTTACAACATGTGAATTAGCAAGTTCTCTGAACATATAGATATAAAGCCTTCCACCAAAAATTCTTATATTTGGAATTATAGGCTGTCTTTATGGGATTCACAGAGCTGGAAAGTTAGTACTGACCATACAGTGCTCAGTGTTTTAATCCTCAGTGATGGGTTTGACGACTGTAAACACAGTTTGGGTTGAGCTGTTCCTTGGTTGAGCAGTTTCATTGTTTTGATCTTAATTACTGGTATTGTTTTGTTTTCATTTTGCTTGTTTTTAAGCAGGATATCACCATGTAACTTTGGTTGGCTTGGAACTATGTAGCACAAGCTGGCCTTGAACTCACAGAGATCTGCCTGGCTCTGCCTCCCCAGTTCTAGGATTAAAGCCATATCTTCTTGAGATTGGTTCTAGCACACACACACACACACACACACACACACACACGCACACGCACACGCACACAGAGATATATACACACAGAGACATACACATGCACACACACAAAAAAAATATACTCAGACACATATATACAAACACACAGAGACATATAGATATATACACACAGAGACATGAACACACACACAAATATACTCAATATACTCAGACACACACATATACACACACAGATAGACAGAGACATACATACACATACATACAGAGGATAAGAAAATCTGAGCGTGCCCTGACCACTTCTATGAAATGGCATAGTGTTTCCACACCTCCTATACACATCTTCCCCAGTACTACTATAAAATCCATCTCTAGATTGCTGGTCTTATCTAATGCAACATGAATACCGTGTGAATGGTTTTACAGTGTACTAAGCAGAGAATGACGACAGCAGGGAGAAAAAGCCTTCACACGTTCAGTCCAGATACAGTTGCTTCCTGAGTAGTTTCTGTATCTGCTTAGCTGAACCACAGATGAGGAGGATCCACTATACTTTTGCCTTGGGGCTTAGAATAAAAACCCCTTGGAAGATGGTCTTTGAACTGGATTTTGAAGCTGGAAAGGCAGTAAAATTTTGTTGCGTGATAAACAGGGAAAAGGCATTTCCCACAGTCCCTATGCATCGAGGTGGTAGCCTTGGATGCCTGGAGCAGAACAGGCATCCTGTGTAGCAAGAGGACTTGATTCTCACCACAGCAGCTTCAACATTGGGGGTTAATCCATGCTATCTTTACCAGTTTCTTGACCAAACAGTTCTTGCCGGACTTTAACATCTCTTCCCAGAGCCGTCACTCTGATGTTATACTGCACAGCTGTTGGTTTCTTTACTTCACACCAGGGGTTGATGGCTTAATTGGTTGGTAATTCAGATGCAAGAGTTCGGGATTATAGAAATAGTTGCTAAGTAAATGTTATGCTCGCTGATGGATTAACCATGATTCATTTTATATCACCACTTACAAGTTCCCTAAACACAATTTCTGACATAAACATGAAAATTAATACTCAGGATCATGTCCAGTGAGCAGTGCATCATCCCATGACTGCGTTTCTGGTTTGCTCATCACACTAGTGAGTAGAAGAAATTTTGAAGTGTGTTATTCAGAATTTTTTTTTTAACCTTCTTAAAAATACTTCAAAACATAGCATTCCCATGGCCTGGGGATACAGCTCACTTGGTAGCAAGCTTGTGTAGCCTATAGCTCCCTGGCTTCAACCACTAGCACTCCATAATCCAAGTGTGGTGGCACACACTTATAATCCCATTTGAAAGGCAGAGAGATCAGAAATTCAAAGTCGTCCTTGGTTACATAACAAGTTAGCATTCAGCCTGGGCTATATCAGAGTTTGTCTCTCTTTCCCCACTCTGAAAATAGCATGATACAACTTATGCTGCATTTCCATCCTAATGACCCCACTGAGTGTGCACACATTCTAGGTGGGCAGCACTCACTGTGGCTGATTGACTGCCAGGATAGTGTTGCTGAGGTTGGTTGTTCCCCTTTGAGGTCATACGGATGCTTGGGATCTGGGGCTCGCTGCTGCTTCCTTGCATCATGAGACAGGATGGCACCATATTGAGGGGCTGGGAAAGGATCAAAGTTCAAAGTCTGGCAAAGGCAGATTGTCTTCCTGCCATCAAAAGCCCAGAAATGTTGCCCCATCTAATAGGAATCAACTGTTATCATGCCCCTTTAGGTGGCTTCCAGTCAGCATGCCTTTTGCAAAATGGAATGCCAATTGCCAAGTGATTATTTTCATTAAACACGAATTAAATGGGTACTGGCAATTTGCAGCATGCAATTTGGAAATTGCTTCTATCAAATGACAGGGCACAGACTGGCGCTGCTCAGGTGGTATTTCCAGAATGTGGATGTGAGCTCACAAAGGACTGCATTCTCAGATCCAGCGGTACCGCTGCCTCCCCCACACCGCAGCATCTCTCAGCCCTCCCCCAGCAGCATCTCAGGCATCTCAGCAGCACAGCCTGCCATGATTCCGTCCAAGAAGAACCTTCCATGTCCCAGTCCGCAGAGAGGGCAAGCAGTTTTGAGCCCCTAAAGTAGCAGTTTGGGCTCTGACTGTCTGTCAGCCTGACTGATAATTCACCACATGGTGGACGATGGCCAGTGAACTCTGTAGACAAGAGACAAACTCTTCTGGGATCTTCTGAAGTCACAGTAGAGCTGATCTTGCAGCCAGAACGCCAGCATCTTTGATCTGTGTGGGCAGATAAGCTGAGATAGGCTGAAACATAAAAGGACAAAAGGAAAAATTCACAAAGTGGTGTGTCTTAGACTCGGGTCCTCTAGATCTGCCAGCTCTTTAAGTCTGGATAATGACAAGACTTTTATGGAGCTGGGAAAATCTGTTGGAAGAGGGATCATAGGGTACGCTGGGTGGCTTTGGGAAGTCTGAGGCCAAGAAAGTGGAGTGAGATTGTGTGAGTTATGTGAAGGGCTGGGGCTTCAAAGAAAAGAAGGGTAAACTGTTTTCTCAGTATACAGAAAGCCTTCTGGAAGCTTCCAGTCATGCAGAAGCCCCATGTGTATGCCCTGTGACTCTCTCTTTGTGAGTCTGCCTTCAGATCCTGTGCTCATTAGAAACAAGCCTCCTTTGGCAGGGGTGGAACTGATTTGCAAATAAAGGACCCCTTCCTCTTGGCGTGCACATTTGAAGAAGAACCCTGGCTGGATGACAGTCCCCACAGTGTCTCTGATGGTCCCTCATGTGCAGAACCCAATGGCTCAACTGTGTACTTTGACTCGATCTTAATGACTCCTTAGAAGTTCTGTTAGCTTTCTAAGAGTTGACTCAGTCCTGGAAGTAGCATCGACTTGTAGAGTGTAGGTTTAAAGTCATAGAGAACTGTTTCTTATCTGTCATTTGCTAATTGTGTCAGAACTGAACCTCCCCGGAAAAATCTTTCCAGCTACATGACCTTGATCTCTAAAATGGAGACCAGCACCAGTCTGGTCTTCAGATTTGGAAATGATTATAGACTTGGGAGATACCATGTACTGCTTCCCTGGGAGCCAGTGCCGCTTCAGAGCATGGCTCTATAATTATGTCCAGGACAGAAAGTCTCCACTCTCCATCAACAGTTCTTCAAATCCACCACAGTGCCAATAAGATGATGACTATATTAGTTACGTCTGTGCTGTTGTGCCCAAAATACCTATGAGAACACTTGGAAAGAGGAACATTTCATTTTGCTCCACCGCAGTTCAGCCCTTGGCTGTTTGGCCCCATGTACTTGAGCAGAATGTCATGTCCCTGGATGTACATGATGGGAGGTTCTGGTGGACAGGAACCAAAGAGCAAGGAAGGGACTAGAAACAAGTAAAAACTTCAAAAGTATGCCAATGTCTCACTTCTTTCAACAAAGTCCCATATCCTCAAGTTTCTGCCACCTCCCAAAATAATGCCATTAGCATGGGGCCAAGCCTTAACATATCAGCCTATGGGGACATTTCATATTCAAACCTTAACAAAGACCACAGAGATGGCAAAGTCTATTGAATGTTATTTTAGAACATACACAGACACACACAGAGACACACAGACACACACACATACACACTTTAAGCCACAGGACTATTTATTAAACTGTATCTTTTTCTGAAGGCTAGTCACAAAAGATCAATGGTGAGTCACAACCTCTTGGTTTTCTGATGGAACAAAGACCCTTATCCAAAATGTCAGTTTTATGTAATCCAATTGATGGTCAATTTAAGAGTAAGGCCAACCAGCCAGATTGTAATTAAGTCAACGGAAAAGAAGGCTGTCTTCTGGATGTCAGCTCTCAACGCTGTAATTAGCCAAATCCTCTCCTGTAATTATCTAGATCCTCTATCACTGACAGGCGAGCAGGAGGATGGGGAGGATTTGAGTGGAGTCCTCATTGAGTACTTTAAAATGATCAGCAAAGTCAAAAGGGTTGCTGATTGCTTTACATGTCTGGGAGCTCCTGGATGCTGCATTTTCCGTAAGGACCTAGGTCAGTCTTCCAGGTTCAACAGTGAGGCTGGAAAGCTGCAATCTGATCTACGGCCATACCCGTCTGCCTTTATATAAGGTGTATGTATTTGGAACGCATGCAGCTTGGCATAACCGCATTCAGAATAACCAATGAGGCATGCAGTGTCTGCCATGATCTTTTCCTTAATCTTTGTCAAGAGTCTGATTCTTTAGTTGGAAATCTGCACAGCCTTTATGTTATTATAAACAATTCACAATATATGAAATGACTGACACCTTCATAAAAACTTACAGTATCTAAAGGATGCTAGCATCAAGTTTCCTCACAGGAAGCCATGCTTCTCTCTTGGCTGTACTAATGCCATTCAGCTTCACTGTATTGCTGCAAAGAGACACCGTGACCACAGCAACTCTTATAAAGAAAACATTTAATTGGGGTGGCTCACTTAGTTTCAGAGGTTCAGTCCATTGTCTTGATGGTGGGGAGTCTGGTGGTATGCAGGCAAATACGGTGCTGGAGTCCTACCCCCTCCTGGTAACAGAAAGTGTGACACTGAGCAAATCTTAAGCAAAAAAGACCTCAACCCCACTCCCAGAGTGCCCCAATTCTTTCAACAAGGCCATATCTATTTCAGCAATGCCAACCTCCCAATACTGCCACTCCCTATGAGATTATGGAAGCCAGATTTATTCAATCTACCACATTCTGCTCCCTGGCCCCCATAAGCTTGTAACAATATCATAATGTAAAATGCATTTACTACAACTTCAAAAATCCCTATAATATATCATAATCTCAACAATACTTTAAAGTTCAAAGTCTCTTCTGAGATTCGCGCAATCTCTTAACTGTAATCACCTGTAAAAAAAAAATCAAAATCAAAAAGCAGATCTTACCAGGCACAAGCGAGAATGGATCACAAAACACACAACAAAACCCACTTTAAGAGTTTATTGAGAGAGAAAAAGACGTGTGCACAGGCCTGAGGAATTTGGTATAGGGAGGGGGGGAAGAGTAGTTACCTCTTCAGGAGAGGGCTGGAAAGAAAGCGTGGAGTGGGCTTGTCCAGCTTTTAAAGGCTGCCTAGTGCATGTGCTGTAGCTGCGCATGTATAGATCACTAGATCACGTGACCATGCTGTATGTCCATCACTTAGGGTTTGAGGGCCCCGGGTGGCTATGTAAATTGCCTGAGCACTAAATGGCGCGCCCTGGAAGCTAGAAGTTCCAGCATTTGGGGTGGCTAGACATTTTGCCAAAGAGCTGGGTGATAGGAACCGTAACAAAATCGTGAGGCTAGAGGGATAGCTCAGCAGTTAGGAGCACTAATTATTTTTTCCAGAGGTCCTGAGTTCAATTCCCAGCAACCACATGGTGGCTCATAACCACCTGTAATGAGATCTGATGCCAGCATCTGGCCTGGAGAGACACATGCAGGCAGAACATTGTATACATAATAAATAATTTTTTTAAGCAGATCCCATACTTCCAACATATAATGACACAGGGATATACATTACTATTCAAAATGAAGGATAGGGAGGATAGTGAGGAAATACTGAACCAAAGCAAGACTGGGCAAACTCCTAACTGCATCTCCATGTCTGATGTCAAAGATACTCTTCAGATCTCTAACTCCTTTCAGCTTTGTTGACTGCAACAAATCTCTCTCTCTCTCTTTCTCTCTCTCTCTCCCCACCTCTCTCTCTGGTTTCATTCCCTATTAGCAGTTTTCCTGTTAGCAGGTATTCCATGATTCTGGCATCTTGAATATCTTGTGTTCCTCAAGGCTTCACAAAATGGCCTCTCTAGGCCTTCATTTAGGGACACCCCTGAAACATGCCTGGCCTCAGTAGTTTTTTTGTCTCGGGGGTGAATTCCATAGCTTCTTTCTTCTATTCTTAACTCCAGAATCAAATCACCAAAGCTGCCAAGTTCTGCTGCTTACTGGAACTGGAGCATAACCCCCTTGTTCTATTAAATCTTCACCACCTTTCTGCCCTTCACTGGATAAACTTGGCTGTAGTGAAACTGGATCCCTAAACCAGGCTGGCCTCAAACTCAGAGATCCGCCAGTTTCTGCCTTCCCAATGCTGGCATTAAAGGTGTTCCCCACCACACCTAGCTCTAAGCTTTACTTTCCTTCCTTTCAACAGTTGGAAATTCAGCTGGGTGGGATCTTGCCCTGAGGTCACCATTCCCTTTATTCCATTTCTTAATCCATTTATTACCTGAACACACAATTTAGCACCATTCCACTTCCTGGTGCTTTTTTTCTTCTCAAAATTTACATTTTGTGATTTACCCTGCTCAGTTTGCTCCTTTTCATTATACATCTTCATTAGAGTTACCACTAATAACCATACAACAGAGGCTGTTTTGANNNTTTTTTTTTCTGCCAATAGAATTAACAAAACAGTCTTCAATCTAGCCTCAGGCAGACTCTTCAGACAAAGGCAAAAAGGCAGCTATTTTCTTCACCATGGTATCACAAGAATAATCTCCCAGTAACATACTAAAATGTTCTATCGAAACTCTTGAGTGAGCCCCCAATAGTTTAACTCTTAGCAACTCTGTCTTCCGTGTTCCTATTGGTATACCCATTAAGCAGTGCTTAAAGCACTGCTTTCATAACCCAAAGTACCAAAGTCCAAATTCCTCCAAACAAAAATATGGTCCAGCCTATCACAGCAATGCCCTTCTTCCCGTATCAACTTCTGATTTAGTTAGGGTTTCTATTGCTGTGAAGAGACACCATGACCACAGCAACTCTTTGTTTTTTTGTTTTGTTTTGTTTTGTTTTTTTCATTTTTGGTTTTTGGAGACAGGGTTTCTCTGTAGCTTTGGAGCTATCCTGGAACTAGCTCTTGTAGACCAGGCTGGCCTCGTACTCACAGAGATCTGCCTGCTTCTGCCACCCTAGTGCTGGGATTAAAGAGTGCTACACCACTGCCCCGCTACACAGCAACTCCTATAAAGAAAACATTTCATTGGGGTTGCTCACAATTTCAGAGGTTCAGTCCATTATCACAGAAGGGAGCATAGAGGTGTGCAAGGAGACATAGTATTGGAGCAGTAACCGAGAGTCCTACATCTTGCAAACAACAGGAAGCCAACTGTGACACTGACCAAAACTTAAGTAAAAAGGACCTCAGAGCCCCCACAGTGACACACTTCCTCCAATAAGGCCATACCTACTTCTACAATGCCACACCTCCTAATAGTGCCACTCCCTTTGGAATTATGGGGGCCAGTCACATTCAAACTACCACATTCAGCTAATGCCATGAGGCTCCACTGTGGCTCTGCTCCTTAGGGTTTTATTGCTATGAGGAGACACGGTGACCATGACAATTAATGCTAATGTCATGCAGCTTCATAGCCTGGTCTCCGGTTTCATTCTAGCAAATTGGTAAAAGCTTTGCTTGAGCAACTTGTAAGCCCAATAAATCTAGGCACTCTGTTTCCTCCTTCTGGAATTGTTAGACAGATTTAAAATATTTGGCTCCATTGATTTCAGTGACAGATTCTGGTGACAGATTTTGGCCATAAACAAGGCTAGTGAGTAATTGGGTGGTTGGCAAAAAACCAAGCTTAAGTTCCACTTGTGTGTTTTTCTATGTCCTTTGCTGTCTCATTTTAAAAAAGAAAGGTAGACATCAAGTAGATTAAAGCTTAAAAGACAACCACAATAAAAATAGGAGCCAGGGCCAGGTCTAGGGTTCAACCAGGGTAACAGTTAAAACTGGGCACTGAGAGTTTTCTGGACACAGCATGACCACTGCACATATGAATAGTTCACAGCATTTGAGATAGCATGCATTAGACCTGCGCAGGCTCAGGCCAGACAAAATCATAGAATGGAGAGAAGGGGGAGGCACCAACTCCTGCCTCCAGCTAAGGCAGCTGATGGCTGTGGGGGAAAGGAGAGTGTGCTTTCTTTAAAAGTGTGCCCCTTGGTTAGTGGATCCCCGCCAGTGAAAGCCGCATGACCAAGAGTATGTGGTCAGTGTCTACTGTACTTGATGGGCTTAAAGAAACATAAAGGACATGAAGTTGGGTAGATAGGAGGTGGTTGTGGGAGAAATGGGAGGAGGAGGAAAATATGACCAAAAATATAATGTATGAAATTCAAGAATAGCAAATAAACATGGAGGGGGAGGAGCTAAGCCCTGGAATATTAATAAAGTCTCAGTAGTAAAGGCAAAGATTTTAATACACAAAACTTCCGGTCATCAAAAATTATTTTTGAGAACTTGTGCTGGACATGTAATGGATTTATGACATTTACTCCTTTGAGGATTTTAGCTGTGTGTGCACTGGGAAATAAATGGAGACATTAGATAATGAAAAAGTAGAAGCTATTTTGAATTATAAGTTATTTGAATTTTACGTGCAGTTTTTGAACAGGATTAGGGCAAATAGTTTTCACATAGGTAATTACAATTAAGATTCTAACTACCGCTAATTGCTACAATATTCCCATGACACACTTCAACATATGCTCACAGAGAGTTGAGAGCCCACTACTTCCCATGCTGCCTGTCACTCCCTCACAGATCTCAGGCTTCTCTCTCGGGCTGCAGATTCCATGGATTCCAAAGGCTTAGTCATTCAAGATAATCAGAAACCCTTTAATGTGATTTAAGTCCAGAAATATCATTGTATTTGTTAAGATGACTTTTTCAACTTAGTCCTTGAGATACAGAGTTCAAGTTCAAGAAAAGAGGCTGGAAATGACTCAGGGGTTAAGAGTACTTGTTGCTCTTGCAGTGGACCCCAGTTTGGTTCCCAGCACCCTTATTAGGTGACTTACAAGCACTTTTAACTCCAGTTCCAAGGGCTCAGCTGCCTCTGGTGTCTGAGAGCATCTGTGCTCAACTTGCACACGCGCACATATGCACACACACACACACACACACACACACACATACATTATAAGTAACAAAAGTAAATCTCTTCTTAAATGTTTCATGAATAATTGATCAGATTAGCCACCCCTTTGGTGGGCTGTTTGCCTGGTTATGTTTTAACTATATCATCTAAGTAAATAAACCTTTAAGAAGTAACTGTTACGTTAGACAAAATAGTGCAGCCTGATTCAGCAGAAAGGCAGGGAAAGTAGACACACTCCTTCGTCAAATTGAAATGATTCCATAGCCAAGGGGGAAAAAAAAAACTTATTTTCTTTCCTGTATGGATCAACACACACAGGTTTCCCCCAGACTTCAACCTTCTTCTGAGGTGAATAAGGGAACTGAGTATCCACCCCAGCCACCTTCAAAGAAAAATCCCATGCTGGAATCCCAGGGCACTTGCCACACCCACCTGCACTTGCCTGCTGTCTGGCAATCATAGTCAGACACTTTATGCTTGCGTGACACGTATTTAAGCTACTGAGCCGTGTTCCCAGCCCCTGTCAGTTGCTTTTGAGGTTAAATCACAAAAACTGATTCTGTCTTGTTCTAATAAAACTGAGGAGGTCTTTGGTGACTGTAACCCGTAACCACGGTTTTATATATAAACTGAAAGACGCAAAAGCCCTGTGAGGCATGAACACGGTGCCAGGAAGCTGCTGTCTCTGAAATGGTAGGAGAATACATCCCAGCACACCGTTCTTCCGTACAGTGGGTACATCATAGCACTCCGCATGAGGCATGCTCAAGTGTTAGCATTTTTCCATTGCAATTAGAATGTTCTGGAGTTAAAAACAAATGTATTCTATTTGTGGTTGGTTGAGTGCACAGAAGTGAAACCAGAAGATACGAGGATATGGCCACATAGTTCACACTGGTCTTGTTGGCATGCCTGTTTTCTTTCTGTGTGAAGTTGCCAGCTACAACCAGGGCTGTATGAGGAGGGCCCAACCTTCTGACTGACAGTTAGTTGACTATAGTTGCCACCTAAATGTCTATGAAACGAATGGATGAATGAGTGAATTCAGCGAGTCCCCTATTTGTGGTAGAGAGAGTGGTACAGTAAAATGCTTTGGGAATCGTTGTCACATAGCTTTCATTACAGTGTCCTGTAGTCTGTTACTGCACCAGCTTTGTATAGTAAACTCTCTCTCTCTCTCTCTCTCTC
>LOEQ01002591.1:36561-69669 GCA_001685075.1 Bramus lutescens
AGAGCTAGTTCCAGGACAGCTAGGGCTGTTACACAGAGAAACCCTGTCTCAAAACACACACACACACACTGCTCTTCCAGAGGACTTGGGTTTGGTTCCCAGCACCAACATGGTGGTTCACAACCATCTGTAACTCCAGTTATAGGGATTTGATGCCTTCTTCTGGCCTCTGCCAGCACCAGGCATGCACATAGTTCACACGCATACATGTAAGCAAAACACTCATACACATGAAATAAATCAAAATAAACCATTTGCTTTTTCATAACAACATTATAGACATTCTTCTAGGGATGAATATCTGTTTCATTAAAACAAAACTAGCACTCCTCAGCTGTTTTTTATATTCAGTAACTTTTCATTCCGATGCTGAAGAATAATGGCCTCTTCATAAATATATTTAATCATATTCTTTCCCTAACTCCTCCCAGATTGTCCCCACTTCGGTCCCAATACAACTTTGTGTTCTCTCTCTTTCCCTCAAAAAAAAAAAGAAAGAAAGAAAGAAAAAGGAAAAGAAAATCAAAACAATCCAAAAACCCAATAAGAGAAAAAATAACAAAACAAAACTAAAAGTACACAAAATCATGGGGTTTGTTTGTGATAGGTAACTACTCTGGGACATGGGGACTGTCTGGAAGAATAATTGATATACCTAGTGGCACTCCATTGGAGAAAATTAATTTCCCCATTTCCAGCAGGTATCATTGAGGTACCTTCTGGATTAGTAGTGGGATTCTGCTCCCACTTCCCTTAGTGCTGGAATTTATCTGGTTTGAACCTATGCAGGCGATGTGTGTGGTTTCTCAATCTCTCTGAGTGTGCATGTGTCTTGAGTCCTGTTGTGTCTGGAAGACAATGTTTCCTTGGAGCATCATCCACCACCTCTGGCTCTTAACACTCTTTCCACCTCCTCATCTGCATTGATCCCTCAGCCTTGAGGGGAGAGATTTGACAAAGACATCCCGTCTAGGACTGAGTGTTCCAAAGTTTCTCACTGCGCATCATCCACTTGGGGGGTCTCTGTGTTAATGCCCATCTACTGCCGGAAAATGCTCCTTTGCTGAGAACTGAGGGGTGGAATGGATGGGTATAGCAATATGTCCATGGTGGATTCTATTGTAAGATGTTTGCATGGCAACTACACTCAATGGTGTAAAGAAAAGCGTGAACCCAGCACAGTGGGAGGGACGTGACAGTGGTGGCAGCCATGCCCAGGCAGTGGTACCTACATCACAGCTGCTGCCTGGCAGCGGATACTGCTCGAAATCCTCGGTACATCCTGATCACAGACATGGGAAAGCATGAGAAACGAGTGTCTCAGAACGGGTGAATTCATGGCTTCATTTCCCGAGAACTGACTGTATCTAGCAAGGTACTAAGCTCCTGACCGAACTTAATGGCAACCAAATTTTATGCCAAGAACTATGTGCAGGATGAAAATCTTAAGAGTTGTGGATAATTTTTAGTGTTTGTTAAATTTATTTCTGAGGTACACGAATTGTTTGCAGTGAGTATATATATTGATTGGCTGATTGGCTGGTTGATTTATTGCATGGGAGGGGGAATGCCACAGAGGCCAGGAGAGTGTCAAATCCCTGGAGCTGGAGTTGAAGGTAGTTATGATCTGTCTGACAGTGGCGGGAGGAGGGGGCTGGAAAGTAAACTCAAGTTCTCTGTAAGAACAGCCAGAACTCTTAACCTCTGAGTCATCTCTCCAATCCCTAGGGCAGATGTTTTAACTATCCGACCTAGTCGCTTCAGATCACATTCAGGGCAAGACTTCCAACCCTGCCTCTAGAATCCCTTCAGCCATTTCTTCTGTGTCTACAGTCAGTCCGAACTGCAGATGCGCAGTGGCTTCTGTGTCCTTTCAAGGACACAAAGTATCATTTAAGTAAGGTTGCAAATGTTATAAACGAAAAATAAGCAAAGAAATAGAAAATAAAAGCCTTGACTCATACTGCAGTGGTTCTCAATCTTCCTAATGTCTCAGCCCTTTAATACAGCTCCTCATGTTGTCCTCCAGCCAATGAAGTTATTGTCATTGCTACTTCATAATTGTAATTTTGCTACATGAATCTTAATGTAAATTATGAGTCATAATGTAAATATTTGTTTTTCTGAGGGTTTCAGGAGACCCCGTGAAAGTCATTCAACCCCCAAAGGGGTTGCAAGCCATAAGCTGAGAACCGCTGATACGAGGTTCGTGTAATAAACCGAGAAGAATAATATAATCAGCACACCTATGGTTGCTTGAAGGAACTCATTAGTGCGATTTCTGTTAGGACAGCAGCTGTGTCATCTGGCTGCCCCCTCCATTAGTTCCTGACCAAAGCCTTCATCAGTGAACGAACCTGACTAGCCTACTGGCAGTGAAATGCGTTCATGAAAAATAAGGCTCTAAATTAGCTCTTACATTGGTCTTCTGAGCCCTGGGCATTCCTCCCTTCCCCTATTGTTCCAATGACTGGTCTACTTACAAAGTTTGGTCTTTGGTAAAATGAAATAATGAGTAAGGTGGATAGAAACAAGAAAACGGTCAGAAGGAGTTTCTGGTGTTAATAAAAAAAATCAAAGATATTTTTATTTCCCAATGTGTGGCACATGACATTTTCCAGTGTGTGAGAACCCCTGGTATTGGTCCCTCTGAAGAGCAGGGGAGTCCCTAACAGACCTAGGAATGGGACAGGAATGGAAGCTGCCACGCCCACCCCTAGAGAATAGCAGTTCTGAGTAACCCTTGCGGCTTTACGGCAAGGGCAGTTCTGTTTCTATGGTCAGCTAAATACGGGCTCTGGGAGTGACCTCATATATTTATGTCCAATGCTATGGGATCAAAACCAAAAGAAAGGAGTGGGAATGTGATGAAGGGTGTTCATAGTCAAAATAGACACCAGTAAGAAGCCATTGCCAAGTCCAAACGTTAGTGCTCTCCATCCGCGCAACGCAGTCAGGTAGATTCGATTTCCTACTGTTCAGCAGCCAATGTGGAGATTGTGCTGGGAGAATGTAATAAGCAGTTTTAAAAGTTACTATCTCTGCTCATTAATGTAACTGGCTGGCAAGGACATATTGAATTCGTATGTGTGAAAGGGGAAGGAAGGCTGGGCTATACAGGGGCAGATGTCTGTATTTGGAGTCCTGACTAAACTACCCTATTTGGGTTTGCTCCAGCTGCAAAGGTGCCTCCCACTATGGCCTGACCAAAGACCGGAAAAGGCGCTCACAAGATGGCTGCACCGATGGCTGTGCCAGCCTCACAGCAATGCCACTCTCCTCAGAGGTTTCGGCCGCTGCCACCATCTCTTTAATGACCGACGAGCCTGGCCTAGACAACCCTGCCTACGTGTCCGCAGTGGAGGAGGGTGAGACGGTAGCCAACCTCTCGGACTCTGGCCGGAGCAACCGAACCAGGGGTGAGTCAGACGGGTGGGTGTCCGGGAACAGGCTCTTGGTTTTCTCTGGGATTGCCCTCTGTAGAATACTCGTGGTGGAAAGTTCTAGAAATGTTTTTTTTTATTAAAGGGAAGTGGTTCTGGTAGTTTTCGCAGCCACTCCATGTCCAGTTCTCCAAAGTAAAGAGGAACTGTGAGTGCTCAGATTTTTATGGCTGTGTAATCTGACTTGGTGAAGGCAGTTGAAACTGAGGCCTGATGACTTACAGTTCCTGCCTGGGAGAAAAGATTTTACATAAGTGAGATACGCTTTTTTATTACAAGAGAATTTAGAAGTATGGGTAAATAAACTCTTATCACTAAGGCAATCACTATTTTAATAGCATATTATCCCATTTCATCTCTTTAATACATAAGAGGTTTCTTTTTTTTTTTCCATAGTCACTTTTCTGTTTGTATTGAGGTAAAGTCTCCCTCCATGCTGACTTTGACCTCCTGAGCTTCCTGTCTGACCTCCTGAGTGCTGGGATTCCAGGCACAGAGCAGCACACTTGGCTAACGGGTGATGGCTGTAAACCTGTGACCCCCTTTTCCGTTACATCTCTCCTTAGCACGGCCCTTTGAGCGCTCCACCATGAGAAGCCGATCTTTCAAAAAGATTAACAGAGCTCTGAGTGTTCTTCGAAGGACAAAGAGCGGGAGTGCCTTTGCCAACCAGGCCACCGACCAGGGCAGGGAGAACTCTGAGAACGCCACTGTCCCTGAAGGTAAATGGAATCCCCAGCTGGCCACAGGCTAGGTTTGCAGAGTCACTTCAGGAAATGCTAACAGCCTGACCACCACCCACCCTCTGTGACCCCTCTCTTCCCAAGCCTTGGTTTTTAACCTTGATCGGCCTTTCTGTCTGCGTAAAGGCTGAAACCCTCATCTTCTTTGTCATCTTTCTATGCAGATGAGGGAAAATCCATCTGCTCCCTGGACTTCAGGTGCTAGCTTAACGCATATGAAGATAACCACCAGAGTTAGAGAAATTTTCTTTTAAATCATTCTCACTGCACGGCAGTATACACAGTCTTTGGCTGAAATGGAAAAGGCCGTGGATACCATGAGTTCTGTACAAACCAATAAGCAACAAGTTGGCTCCTTTGTTTTGATTTATGGCCTTAATTTTCTTCATGCACTTATTTATTGTGTGCGGGTGGAGGTGGCTGAGCCTGCCCACATACACATGTGCTCATGTGTCACAGTGCATGCAAAGGTCAGAGGACAACTTGGGAAGACTGGTAGTCTCCCTTTCCCAGTGTAGGGCCTGAGGCTGGAACTCAGGTCAGCAAGGGCCTTGAGCCACTGACCTCTCTTGTGGGTCCTTGAAATGCAAGTTTACAGGGTGGCACAGACTGATAGACTAGTATTCTTACCACACCTGCACATGAGACACTCCAAATGTGCTACATGCCTTTTCTCATTGAGAAGTCATCACAAGAAGCCTGTGACCAGGGCACATCTCCAGGTCAATGGTATGGATTCCAGGAAGGTTCAGTGTCCTTATCCCTGTTTTTAGCAAAGTATACTGAGGCATACAGCTTGTTCCAAACGTCCTTGTTGACCTATGAAGCCACAGAAAACTATTGTATCTTAGTTCATGTATCCAGCGTAAGTGAAGCTGAGGAGATACTGATTTCCCCCTTTCTATTCATTTCATATTGAAGATTCCAGGTTAAATTAACAGTTTCTGAGACAGGGTCTGTCTCAAAATAATTTTTTGAAGTCTTGGTTAGTCTAGAACTTACTGTGAAGATCAGGCTGATCCCAAACTCTCAGCAAGCCTCTTACCTTTGCCTCCTGACACTACCGGGCTTGCAGACATGCACCACATTTGCTTTTTATTAACTGTACAGTAAAATAATAGCATTAAAAAACAAGAGCAGCTCCTCACTAACAGTCAGTACTCTGAGTCCTATAGAGCTCTGAGTCATACAGAATGCTGAGATAAGGGGCTGGAGAGATGGCTCCGAGATTAAGAGCACTGACTGCTCTTCCAAAGGCCCTGAGTTCAATTCCTGGCAACTACATGGTGGCTCACAACCCTCTACAGTGAGGTCTGGTGCCCTCTTCAGGAGAGCAGGCATACATGCAGACAGGACACTGTATACATATAAATAAATAGATAGATAGATAAATCTTTAAAAAAAAAAAGAATGCTGAGATGAGATAAGGATTGTCATTCCTAGTTTACAAGGAAAATGATCCAGAGAGGTTAGGTAAGAAGCCCAAAGTCACCACACCACACACACATTGGAACCATCGTGATTTTAATTTCAAGCTCTGGATCTTTTAAAACCTTCCAGAACACTCTTTGGAGTTAAAAGTTAAAGCCCCAGGCACTTTTACTCTGACCTTGGAAAATTCATGAGCAGTATCTAAGACTCCTGACTCATCTATGCTGTCCTCTCCCCACTCGCCCTCCATGCCTCCCCATGTACCCTCCATGCTCTCTCCATGTGCCCCCCATGCTCTCTGATGCGCCCTCCACGCTCCCCCACGCCCTCCATGCCCTCCCCCCGCACCCTCCATGCTCTACCCATGTGCCCCCCATGCTCTCTGATGCGCCCTCCATGCCCTCCCCCTGCACCCTCCATGCCTCTCCCCACGTGCCCTCCGTGCCCTCCCCACGTGCCCTCTGTGCCCTCCCCATGCGCCCTCTGTGCCCTCCTCACACGCCCTCTATGCCCTCTCACGTGCCCTCCGTGCTCTCCCCATGTGCCCTCCGTGCTCTCCCCACGTGCTCTCCATGTCTTCCCACGCACCCTCCATGCCTCTCCCCACGTGCCCTCCGTGCCCTCCTCACGTGCCCTCTGTGCCCTCCCCACGCGCCCTCTGTGCCCTCCTCACACGCCCTCTATGCCCTCTCACGTGCCCTCCGTGCTCTCCCCACGTGCTCTCCATGTCCTCCCACGCACCCTCCATGCCTTCCCCACGCGCCCTCTGTGCTCTACCCTCACGTGCCTGTGTGGTTTCTGGTGCCTCTCAGCTGCTGACCAATCAGGACACTCCATCTCCTTCCTATTGCCAACCTAATTCTTCACCTGGAAACAGGGATGAGAAGCCACCTTCACAGAGTCAGAAGGAGGACTGAAAATATGCATTCCCATTTCTTAGTTCAGTGCACAGAAAAGAATGTTTTTAAATCCTTCAATCTTCAGACAAAAACAGAACTTCGGTCAAATTCTTTTGTCTATACTAGGACAATTTTGACAGTCTAAAAAAATCCTTTTAACTCTTCAAAGTCATGAGGATCTCATTGTCCCGGCTCTAAGGAACAACACTTAAGAGGGTGGTGACGGGCTTGTCCTTGCTAATCATGGAATCAGATATCTCCAGTTGTTTAAGAGAACAATGTTTGTGTCTGTTGTAAAAGAGAAAGGGGAAAGAGGAAAAATCAGGAGCTTTGATGGTTATTTCCAAAACTCCCTTTGCTTAAAATGATTTTTCAAAAGCTTTCCATTCCGTTGATACCAGACATGTTCTAACAGAAGCTTAAAGCCTACTTAATATGACAGAGCAATGTAAACACGCACCAAACCCAGTAACTCACATACTGTTAGCACTAGGAGCAGACAGGCTGCGGCTGCTAGTCACAATCTTGCAGAAGACATGCACTGCTGTTAAAATAAATCTGGAGTTTAGAACCCACATTCACAGTGTCACAGGCTTCTCTAGCCACTGCATTACCTCGTTAATTATGCTGTATAATAACTGCAAGTAACTTCTTTTCCTGTTTAATTTTCTCAAAGAGTTGAGTTCATTTAAGCAAATGAACTATGGTTCTAGGCTTTGAAAATAGTCCCTAAAAGTAGCTTTATACAGAACCAGGCTCATAGTCTCTCCATCCAGGTTACAAGCTAAAGGGTAAAGACAGCTGTCAGCATGCACTGGACACTGACTGTCCCTGCCTTCTGCATGCTAACTGAGCTTCAAGCTACACAAAGGAGCCATTTCCCAGCTAGGCTAGGTGTGACATATTCTCAGCAGTTGGTATCCCCTCTAGACACTTATATTCCAACTGAAGTGAAAAACAGTGCCAGTCAGTGTTTCTGGGTTCTTGGTCCCAAAGGCCTGTGCCTGTGAACTTTGACCTGGCTGTGAACACCTGGCTCCTGGGAAACTAATGAGGCCATGAGTGTTTCTGACATAGTCATCTTGCTCCACAGCTTCCTCTCTGTGCATCCTAACACACACAGATACGCGCGCGCGCACACACACGTGAATAAAGGCCTGCCTATCACTCTAGGGCTGTGTAGGGACCCAGACAACTACTCTCTATCTGGCACAGCCAGGGAGGATCAAGAAATGTGTCTGGGGAAAGCTGACTCTTGGATCAAATACTGAAGCTAGGAAACACCAGGCTCACATAGTCTTTGATTTCTCTCTAGCACTGAGTTCGGTGATTCAGGCAGATGAGGGACAAACCTCCCGGAGGTGGCCATAAGACTATGATTTTGGCCTCTTCGTGACCATGAACAAGGTCTTCTGACTGTCTGCTATTGACAACAGTGCCTGTCAGGGGGCTGAAGATTCCTTAGACCTGAAAAGCATAGTCTCTGAGATCTTCCAAAATAATATTACTAAGAGGACAGAAGGGCAGATTCTGTTTCTGTTCCTCGATAAGAGAGTCATGAAATTGCACTTTATTCCCTGAAGACATCTGTTCATTCGTTTGCTCCTATTCTAGCAGTCAGCATCAGCCGCAGGCGCCCATGGACAGAGAGGTCTATGCACAGAACCATGGAGCAGCCAGAAATCACTGCCTCTGCTGAATGATCAAAGTAGTTTAAACATTAGTTGAAGCCGTCAACCAGATATTATTGACATGGGGATAGCCAGGTTAAGACAGCCACATGCGGCCCGATAGCAAAGCTGGTTGCTGATGTGGGAGATCGGCATAGTTAGCAATCATGGAAGGTTGAATGCCACGAGAAGTTGTCAGCCTTACCGGGATCGTGCGTTTAGAGACAGCAAGGAACAGAGGGATCGGGTAAAGTTTCATTGGAAAGGATTATTTCATGCTTGCCTTGAAGGAAAAATTGGGTTTCGGCCCAGGATGAAAAACGTTCCAGCAGAGAAATGTATGCTGGCACCGAGGCAGGAAAGCGGGAAAGGCGCACGAGGAATGGCAAGCTATTTAGTTTGGCAAGAAGGTCTGAAACAAACACTGTTTTTGTCCATTCCAGCCTTCCCAAGGTTGTATCACCTGATTCCAGATGGGGAAATTACAAGCATCAAAATCAATAGAGTGGATCCCAGTGAAAGCCTCTCCATTAGGCTGGTGGGGGGCAGCGAAACCCCGCTGGTTCACATCATTATTCAGCATATTTACCGTGATGGAGTGATTGCCAGAGATGGACGGCTGCTGCCAGGAGACGTCATTCTCAAGGTGCCCGTGAGGCATGGTTGTGTAATATAAGCTACAAGATCATGAGCTGTAGGCTGCGAAAGGCACATAATCTTAAACCCTTGGAAGTAAAGAATGGTTGGGTGGCTAGGTGGAAGGATAGATGGATGGGCAGGTGGATGGGTGGGTAAGTGGATAGGTGGATGAATAGGTGGAATCCTTCAGAGCCAGTAATGGATGGGTAGCTAGGTAAATAGATAATTGGATGGGTGGGTAAACAGGTGGATGAATGCATGGGTAGAAGGGTGGATACGTGGATAGGTAGAGGACAAGTGGAGTGGATATAATGATACAAAGAATCGCTTTCCACAGGTGTATTGAGATAAATCTCATATGAAGAATTCTAATGTAACAGTTCTACTGTATCATTTTCTGTCTTCTCTCCCCATCTGCTATGTTTTCATCTACCCCCTTTTCTTTCTCCATTTACTGTTTCCTTCCTTTCCCTTCATGCTCCTTCGGTGGCCTCTCCTTTTAAAAGAAGCATTAGTATAAAATAAGACTGGAGCATATTTTTTTTCTTAAATTGGAAAGCAGATTAATGGCAACTGTTGTATTTGATCTAATTGTGTTCAGACACCCTCTTACAGAAAAATCTATAGCTCAATAGTTATCTGTAATCTCGTCTCATGACCCAGAGGCATTCCCCAGGACTCAGGAGTGGAATGACCTGGCTTGGGCACACTGTCTCCAAGGCACAGTTGAAAGGGAGACTTTACAGAAGAAATTTTTTGGACAGAAAGGAAGGGGGGAGAGCTGTTGTTTATTAGACAGATGCCAAATGTGAGCCAAAGGGGACTAGCACGGCCTTCCTTCTCATCTACTTCTTATCTGATACTCAGATAACAGCTCCAGCCCACCCTTTGCAGGCAACAGAGGGACAACTCCTGTCCCAACATGAACTGTTTGTTTGGCAAACTAATTGGGATAAGAGGAGAAATAATTGAAAACGGTTACCTCAGAAATGTTGACATTCCCATTGGTCTCTGGGGTTTTGCACCAGGTGGGGCCCATCACTCAAGTGGGCCACAAATACTGGGACCCCAGTTACAGAAGGGCTTGCTCTCTGTTCTAGCTCAGACTGGGAGGGCTGCATAAAAATAATCCATTCTTCGGCCCTCAGCTGGAAGCAACTAGAAGATAAAAGAAATGCCAGGGACCTTTACCAGGTGACCATGACTTCCCTTGGCCTGGGTTAATGGGATATCAGGCTCTGCCACCTTCAGGGTGTGTTTGGACAAGGGGGTACCTCAACCTAACTGAGGGAGCCTCATCTATCTTTGAACTGTAGCAGGAGGCCATGGTTGACATCAAATAAGACCCTTTCAAAGCCCATCCCAAAGTGCTCTAACAATTGGCTTCAAGAACAAACAATGTTAGCAAACTCCCCAAATCTAAGCAGAGTGCAGGACTGCTGAGAACTGTTTTCTTCCAGAACGGTGACAAACACTGGGGACTGTAGCCTCCTGGCTGGGCCTGTGGAGTCAGGGTAATTAAAGCCAGAAAATCAGATGCAGCAGCCGCCCTGTGGATAGGATCGTTAGTGAGGCCCCAGTGCGAGGCCCAGCTTCAGGATATTTAAGGAGTGCTATAGAGTGATCACCCTTTCAGTAAACAGCCTAGGAAAGTCCTTGTGCATTAGTTTGTCTGAAATTATTGAAGCTCCTGCACCCCTTTATAATTAAAGCATTAGCAGAAGACCTTGCAGACATCCCCCTCAGTTCCTGACATTCCTATACACATTGCCACACTCACGTCTGCAGACTCGGGCCTGCTCATAGATACCATATCATACAACACACACATCCAGGCTTAATCGCAGATACCATATCATACAACATACACACACAGGCATAATCACAGATACTGTATCATACAACACATACATCCAGGCATAATCACAGATACTGTATCATACAACACACACATCCAGGCATAATCTCAGATACTGTATAATACAACACACTCACACACACCCAGGTATAATCACAGATACCACATCATACAACATACACACCCAGGTATAATCACAGATACCACATCATGCAACACACTCACACACACCCAGGTATAATCCCAGATACCACATCATACAACACACACACCCAGGCATAATTACAGATACCACATCATACAACACACTCACACATACCCAGGCATAATCACAGATACTGTATCATACAATACACACACACACACACAGGTATAATCACAGATACCACATCATACAACACACTCACACATACCCAGGCATAATCAAAGATACCACATCTTACAACATACACACCTAGGTATAATCACAGATACCACATCATACAACACACTCATACACACCCAGGTATAATCACAGATACCACATCATACAACACACACACACACACACAGGCATAATTACGGATACCACATCATGCAACACACTCACACACACCCAGGTATAAGCACAGATACCACATCATACAACACAATCACACATACCCAGGCATAATCACAGATACCGTGTCATACAACACACACACCCAGGCATAATCACAGATACTGTATCATACAACACACTCTCACACACTGAGACCCACTCACATATACTGTGTCAACAACTCACACACACTCAGACCCACTCACAGATACTGAGTCAACAACACACACATTCAGGCCTACTAACACAGATACTGTAACAAGCACACATACATTCAGATGGACTCACTCAGATAATACAATGTGAAAACACACTTGGCACACACTCAGGCATATTAACACTGATACCATAACATACAAAGACATTAACACTTTGTCAGGCACACTCACCCAGATGGTCTGACATGCACACACACTCATATATGCCCAGGCAGCACTCACAGATACTACAACATGAAACACATAAACATAAACACACTCACATATTTAAGCACATATTCTCTCTCTCTCTCTCTCGCTCTCGCTCTCGCTCTCTCTCTCACTCTCTTTCTCTCACACACACACAAAATATGGAATAAGTGAAGGTGAAAGTACAGATAACTCAGTAAGAAAAATTATGTTGAAGGTTTTTGGAAAGAAAACATCAACTCATTTTGGTCTAAATAGTGTTGGACATCATTATCTGGTGTTGGGGTGCAGATCAGTGGCCAGGCCTGTGCTCTGCATGCACCTCACTTTAAGAATGTAGTTGTTTGAGCCGGCCAGTGGTGGTTCACACCTTTAATCTCAGCACTTGGGAGGCAGAGGCAGTCAGATGTCTGTGAGTTCAAGGCCAGTCTGGTCTACACAGAGAGTTCCAGGACAGCCAGAACTGTTATGCAGAGAAATCTTGTCTAGAAAATTAAAGCAAAACAAACAAATAAAAAGTCATTTGAGTGTCTTTCCTTTCAATTTTTTTCTTCCTTCTGTATCAACTAAAAGAATTAAAATTGACAGGTAACAGAAATAAATGCCAGGATTTTGCAACCAGACATACGAGCCTAAGCAAGGACAGTGGTGAAGGAAGGCAGTGCTGAATCCTAGAGGCAAAAAGTTACTGTGGGAAACCAGGCTATTAGAATATAGGATTAAAGGAGACAGTCAAACAGGCTAGGGGACAATATCCTGGTTCCTCTGTGGACTTGGACTTGTATTCATTTGATTCTTGTGATGCTGAGGATCAAACTCATGCTGGCCTGGTCCTTTTCAGAAGACTTATGGTAGGTCCACTCACTATCACATGGCTCCACCCCTAGGTCAATGGAATGGACATCAGCAATGTCCCTCATAACTACGCCTTGCGGCTCCTGCGGCAGCCCTGCCAGGTGCTGCGGCTCACGGTGCTGCGCGAGCAAAAGTTCCGTAGCAGAAGCAATGGACAGACACCGGAGTCCTGTGGACCTCGGGACGACAGCTTCCATGTAATTCTCAACAAAAGCAGCCCTGAGGAACAGCTTGGCATTAAACTGGTGCGCAGGGTGGACGAGCCTGGCGTATTTATCTTCAACGTGCTGAATGGCGGTGTCGCCGACCGACACGGCCAGCTAGAGGAGAATGACCGTGTGCTGGCCATCAACGGACATGACCTTCGGTTCAGCAGTCCAGAAAGTGCAGCTCATCTGATTCAGGTGGGTCAGAAGTCACCCTAAGATCCCAGTTTGTAGCTCGGGTCATGACCTTGACTGATAGTCTTACAGTGCGTGTGCTGGTTCTCCTTCTCTCTCCCTACCTTTGTCATCAAGTTCTGCTTTGCTCGTATTTTGTGGTTACCTGCCCGTCTAGAAAAGTATAGTAGCATATTATATTCTAAAAGTACCTAGAACAATGCTTAGCAAGGTTAAACACTCAGTGAATAAGTGTTTAATATATGTAAATATTTAACTATAATAGATTAGTCAAATTGCAACCAGATAAATATATATATAATACTGTTTGCTTATTAATTCCATCTCTGAGGGATTTTTTTTTTTTTTTGGCCAAGCCATTTGCCACAGAACCAGATCTACACTTGTTTTACATGCTCATTGACCCTATGATGTAACCTCTACTTTTTTTCCCTCTGACTCTGTTCAGTTATCATTGGTTGAGCAGCCTCTATGTACCAAGTAATACCCAGTAGAGGGGTAACAAGGCGGCCACAGTTGCTTGCTTCTCAGAGCTTGAACATTTCTTGTCCCTGATTTTGTACAACCGAAAAGGCAGAGCTAGACTAGAAAAAGACCAGATGAAACAGGCACATGAGAGAGACAGCCCTTTCTTTTCTTCAGGAAACTGCTATCTCAGCTTAAGTTTTGTTTTTCATTTTTAAAATCTAGACCCTAAGGGATGATGGTCAGTACTTTTTTGTGTTACATTTGTTAGCGCCCTCTGCAGGTCACCCAGTGCAACTCCCATTCTGGAGCTCCTTGCCAACTGCACTTTCACAATAGGCGAAAGAAAAACTGTTGCACTCGTCGGAAAAATCTTGATTACACATGGCATTTTACTCTTGAAGATTAATAACAGAAGAACTTTTTTTTCCTGAGAAAGTAAATGTATGAAGTAAAATCTTGCCTAATAATGGGAATTCCTTTAAAAAAAATCCCTTTGCTTAGTAAACAAAGCCAATTTGCTTTATAAGCAGAAAGGAAACTTATTTTTCAGAAAGGCTAGGGAAAAGCGAGTTGGAAAAGAAATGTAAAAAAAAAAAGATGCTGTTTAAAAAAAAAGCTGAGCAATAGCTTGCTGTCTCTGAAAAGTACATTTTATTTACGTGATACTTGTAACACACACCAGGCTGCAGGGGTTAAACTAAGTCCCCTTCCAAGACTGAGAGTCAAATTTCCACCCGGCCCTGGCCCTTGGCTATGTTGCCCATGTGTGTCTCCCCCATGAATCACATTTGCCTCACAAAGGAATTCCCAGACAACATGTCCTCCTGGTCATGTTCTCTCCCATCAAACCACTCTCTTTTTTTCCTTCCTGCATTACTTCAGGAGAGAGTTATTGCAGAGACCACAACTGGTTTAAATTGGACCAATTTTACGTATGTTGAGCCCCTTACCTCAGTGTTCTCAGCCGCAGCCTGGACAGACAAGATCCCAGTGCTAAGACGCATGGAGAGTCAAGGCCAGTAAAGAAGGAAAGCCTTAAAGAGAAAGACACCTCCTACATGGAGCAATGGACTTCTTAGCAGCTTAGCAAGGACCATGTGGGTTTCCACCATTGTTAATCTCTCAGGCTCTTTGAGCATCCTCACTAGAATAACTAGACGGAAAACAAACTTTTTGGAGCTATCTGATGTCATACTTGAGATAACAGAACAAGGAGATGTCAGATCAAAGAGGGAGAAAAAAAGATGTCTCAACATCTGTATCCCAGAGGATCAGCATTTTCCACCCCGTTATCGCCACAGGAACCGGAAATTCTGAGAGAAATGCTTACTTTGAGGAATTCCCATCCACATGCAGCTCTAGATTAGTGACTCATGTTTATTCAGGAGTTCAAAAATGTACGGTCAACAAAGAAAGCAATCGTGACTTTCAGATTGAGTAACCATCCATGCTTTTCTCTCCCTCCCTCCCTCCCTCCCTCCCCCCCTCTTTCTTGGTAACCCCAGAAACTGAAAAGAATCAAATCAGTTTATACAGAGGCTGGGGAAAGAAGGGGCATTCAGTAATACTGCCTTATGTGTGATTTTTTTATTCCTTGGAAGAAATAATATTTAAACATACAGTTATTTCATCAAAGGGCTGAAAGTCAGCCTGTTCAAACTTTTAAAAAGAATGTGATAGGGCTTCAGACAGAGCCAAAAAGTAAACAGTGCCCGGCTCATGTTACCTGTGTTTACTCTAAATACAGGCTTCAGCTCATGAGTTGTGCTTCGTACCTGGAAAGAAAAAGGCAGAATTTTGTGAGAATTTAAACATTCAGGTCCCTGGGAGCCAATAAGAGCCACCAGTGAAATAAGACCTGCTAGGTCTCTCTCTCTCTGTGTGTGTACGGATCAGTTTAGCTCATATGGAATCCAACCCCTGCTTACATAAATTGTCTTACCAGGGTCCTGGAGTCAATTTACTGCACATAGACTAAACTTAAATCTCCTTAAGCTCAATTCCCAAGGCCTGGAAGATTGCTAACTAGGGCTCTAAAATCCCTATTTTCTTGAGAAAGTGGGAGCTGGAAAGCTGTGCAGTGCTTCAAGGTGACTTTCATGACGATGAGTCGTGTTGAATCTTCAGTGCCGCTGCACACACCAGAGTTACTGGTCCTGGAGACCCCACTGCCTTTTCTCCAGTGCGGTATCCCCCGCATGCTTATTCCTTTACGGTGAAAGAGAAATCATCCTGCGAGTAGTAGCCTCCAGTTCCCTGAAGAGAAGTGGAGCTGAGGCAGAGGAGTGGCTTTGTCTGTTGACTCAACCATTAGCAGATTCAGGGACTCGGGAACCAAATTCTTGTTTTGACTATGTCATTGCCACCTATATGGCCCTGCGTAAGTCACCAACTGTATTTGCATCACCGCTTACTTTCTTCTCCCTAAAAGACTCTGCCTTAAGGGGGAGATGGTCAAGAAAACCCCTTATGAGTGAGCGGAAGGCTAAGTACAAGGCAGCTGTCCCCACAGCTGATTCTGTAGGTCACATTCCAGCTCTCACCTGACTGTGTCAAGGCACTGCCCTTTCTAATATGCATCTCCTGGGGACCTAGACTGTGCCAGGGGCTGCCTGCTCCACAGAGCACAATTGTGATCTCCAACAGTCAATTCGGCGCTCCCCCATCTCATGTATTTGTACATACTGACACTGTGCAGCACACCAGAGGAGGTGGAGACTTCTTGAAGTCTATGAAGCCAGCACAAGAAACACAGCAGGTAAAGCCATGTGAGCTACTGCTCACTTGGGTCACACCTTCGATGCTAGCACTCATGCAGAGGCCATGGACCTTTATGCACTTGAGGGCTGTAACAGTGAAACTCTGTCTCAAAAAATATTATTTAAACATATAATAGATCTATACATATGTAATATATTTACACATTATATATATTTGGAGATACATATCCATATATGTCTATAGATATGTATATCCATGTATGTGTATACACACACACACACACAGTGCCAATACCTTATTCAATTTGACTTTTCCTTACAAATAGGGGAAGCCCTTGGCTGGGTGAGAAGCTCACACTGCCATGGACAAGTTCTCTATCAGCTGCCTGTAGCTAGCACTGGCTCTCTTTGTCAAAATTTCTCATTTCTGACGAGCCCATCTCCTGCATATACGTGAGCATGAAGCCAGGAATCATTCTTGCCTTCCTCTTTTCTGTGCCTCTGCCTTGTCTCCCCTTCCGTGTATCACAGTCCCACCAGTGGAAATAAAGACTCTAGTGCCCAGGACCGTTCCTCGAGCCTGACTCCAGCTGCTCGAGAGTTAGTGCCAAGACCAACACATTAGCCTACCTCATGTCTCCAGGGCTGCGAAGGAAAGGGCACCAAACTGTCTCCCTGAGAACAATTCATGAGGTGGCTGGTGAGAGCCACAGAGCCAGTCTTGCAGAGGATTTATTTGCAAGTAAATTGATACCAGTGTTATTTATTGGAGTGTTGGTCCTGCCAAGGCTTCACTCTTGAGCCAGCCTTTGAGAGCCCAGTGAGGAATGTGTGCTCACAAATGGGAAGAAATGGCTTGTGCAGGTTGCTCCTTGGCAATTCAGGTTTTGCCCATCGAGATGAGCCGTGCATAATTCTGTGACATCCACATTTCCTAAGGTGTTACTCAGAGCGTGTGCTGTTCACTGTTTGAGATGGACAGGACACAATTCCAGCCCAGAGCAAAAGCTCTGCCAAGTGCCTTCTCAACCCTGGAGTTTCCCCAAAGATAAGAGAGCAAACTCGAGTTCTGCGATTGAGGTTTTGACCTGATCATTGCTACTTATCTTCCCATGATTGCTTCAGAGAGTTCTTGAAGATAACCTTTGAGTGAGGCTTGCATTTCAGAGGAAGAGACAACAATTATTGCAACACTCTCAGGAACTGAACACAGTTGGTGATGCCATAATCCTGTGTTCTCTGCTTTTTTCATGATATGCTTCCTGGGCGCTGTGTGTGTGTGTGTGTGTGTGTGTGTGTGTGTACATTCTGTTCTGATGTAAGCTACAGATATGGTAAGGGACCCCAGGGAATCCATGATAGGCTAGCAAAGGAAGGGCACATAAGCACTGACTGGGATGATTAGGGCTGTGCATAAAAGAAAACAGGCTAAGTTCAAGCTTCCTCTGTAGAGCCATTTGGTAGCATTTTCTACCATGGATATGGAAGGAACAGCTCACCTAGCTCACCATCCATTGTGATATTTATAATACTCTTACTACACAATACAATTGTATTAAAAGTTAGTCTAATTTATGACCACTTACATGATGACCCCTGAGTTTCAAGAGAGCCTTCGGATAGAGATATCAGTGTAAGGAAGGTCTGATCTGGTCAGTGCTGACCAACTGTGAGGACCCAACTGCACTCACTGGAAGAGTTCATGGTACTTAAAACCCTCGTTCCTGAGGAGGAGAGGGAGTTATGTGCTCTGAAGGAAGGCGAGAGAAGTGATGTCTTGGTCTCTGTGGACTGCTGTGGAAACAAAGTCCCCTAAACAGAGCACCTTACTAATATGAGCAGAAATGCATTTCTTACAATTCTGACTACCAAGATATGGGCAGGTTCAGTATCTGGAAATGCCCCCTCCCACTTAAATCTCTGTGTGTGATGTATGCATGTATATGTGCATGCATGCATTCACGTGTGTGAGTGTGGGTATGGATGTGCCACAGGTGTGTGCTGATCGGAGGACAAACTAGAGGGCTGGTCCTTACCTTCCATCCTGCTGGAAAGTTTCTCATTTGCCACTCCATGTGCCAGCCAGCTTCTCCTGTCTCTGCCTTGCATCTCATCACAAGAGCACCAGGATTACAGACCTTTGCTGCCTCTCCCATCTAACATGGGCTCTGGGGATCTGAACTCAAGTCCTCATGCTTTTGCAGCAGGTCCTTTATCCACTGAACCATCTCCACCCCCAAACAACTTTCTTCTATGCGGTACCTTGTTGTATCCTCATGTGCTGGAAGGAACTCCTGGGGACCGAGTCAAAGGCTCACCCGGTAATACCATCACCACAGGGGTTAGTATTTCCACCTATGAGGGGTACACAATTCAAACCACAGCCAGCGAAAAGCAAGCATCTTGATTCCCAGTGTCTGAGCCAATGGAGACAAGCAGGGACTGCCTGGCCCTTCTTTTGTGACCTGCCCGCTCCATGGCCCCACACCCATGCTCACGTAGGAGGAAGACAGGCACATCAGTCTCCGTGCTGAGTAGGCAGTAGCCAGAAGGAATGACAAGACAAACTGTCAGACCTTTCATTTTTCCATCTTCCTGCTTGTACCTTCCTAACCGAATTGAACCATGCCTCTTCCATCGCCAATTTTCACTAAAGTAATGGAAGGATTTGTCATTTCAGTTTCGGTAATCAATCCTGTTCCAATGAGTTCCTCAGGCCTAGGGTGTCTTGGTGTCTTGGTGTCTGGCCTGCAGATCTGAAACCTCAGGGATTGGTATGCCTGGGGTCTGACATCCACAGTCAGGGATAAAGGAACCCAACCTGTGGGAGAAAGCTAATTAGTAACTTACTATGTGGAATGAACCTTTCCAGTAAGCAATACATTTGCTATTCTGAATCTTCTGCCTAAGTACCGGTGTGCGTAAGGATCATACTTAGTGACAGTCACATAGAAAGGGTCAAGGTGTAGTGGCTTTAGTTCTGCTGTTATCCCTGTATTCCAAAGGTTCAATGCCTGACTCTCTAAGGCTGACACAGTATTTCCATTTCTGCAGTGTTGGGGTTGCCACCTCTCACCCTACTTCCCTTTACCGCCGACCAATGAACTAGAACTGATGCGGGCTGCATCACATCCTGCACCTTGTTCTGTTCAGAAAGGCTTTCAGTCACTCTTCTCTGCTGCCAAGCTCGTCTGTAAGAGAACAGTAGTGAGATACAATGGCATCTCTTCAAAGCCTTGCATGGGTCAGACCTTTCTTAGGTTTTTGCCTTGAAGTGATGTTTAGTCCCTGGTTTCAAGTTAAAGAGAATAGTTTATGCTTTTGCCAAGGTAGAAGCTGGGTACTGACATGAAGAATCTAGGTGGGGCTGGAGAGATGGGTTATTGACTAAGTGTGCGTGCTGTTCTTGGAGAGGACCTGAGTTCAGTTCCCAGCACCCACACCCTGTGACCCATAACCACCTGTACACCAGCTTCAAGGAAATCCAATACCCTTTTCTGGCCTTGGAGGCCACCTACACTTACACACACAGACACACATGCACATCTACATATAGCAAAAAATAAAATAAATATGTTTTAAAATATATGTCCTTCCATATTTAACCACATTTTTAAAATGAAGAATTGTAGAGGGGTTGGGGTGACTCTCAATGGCAGAGCACTTATCTAGCATGCTCGGAGGTCCTGGGCTCGATCTCCAGCATTGCACAAGAAGAGAAATGCTTGACACTTTTATTCTTCCATTAAAGTAAAAATGAACGTGGTATCCTTGTAAGGACCTACAGTCAGGTCTGTGAAGTGGCTAATTTCATGTCCTCTTATCCAGGCCAGTGAAAGACGTGTTCACCTCATCGTGTCCCGCCAGATTCGACAGCCTAGTCCAGACATCTTTCAAGAAGCTGGCCAGATCAACAATGGCCGGTGGTCCCCAGGCCTAGGGGAGAGGAACACAGCTTCTAAGGTGAGGCCCAGGCAGGTGTGTCTGCAGCTGCTGCAAAGGGCTATTTCTTGAGGAAGTTATATACTTAAATGTCTCTAAGGGCTATCTCTGGACTTTGTCATTCTAAGAAGTTCTTCTACTCATGAGACTAAAATGCCAAAATCCTGTCTCCATACTTGGAGGTAACAGGTGTCTCCCATCCCAGCCGGAGTGGGAAGGTGCTGGGGGGGATGTTAAGTCCCAACTTGCAACCCTTCCAGAGGGACCTGATTCCCAGCCTAAGCCAAATGCACAGCACATTTTTAACTAAAGCTCCTTCTACGTAAGGACTGCTTTGCATCCACTTTGAAATGCAACAAGGGCTTTGCTTGGTTTCTGGTTTTTGAGTTTCCCAACCTGCCTGGAAACGATGATAATTTACCTGCTATTTTTTAATATTTTTGTGTTTATACAAGGGACTAGGAAGATACTTATAATACTTGAAGCCCTTGAGACATTAGGGAAAGCAGCACTTGGACAAGCCAGGAGTATATATCTGGCATTCAAATCCAGAAATTAAAAAAGTTTTTATTCATTTATTTTATGGGTCTAGGTGGATATGTATGTAGATATGCATATGCTTCGGTACATGTGTAGAGGTCAGAGGATAACATGGCAGTTTGTTCTCTCCTGCCACCGTATTGGTCGCAGGGCTTAAACTAACATCATAAGGATTGGTAGAAAGCTCCTTTACCTATTGAGCCGTCCCTGTGGACCTAGAAGAATATATATGTGAGTATAATCCTTCCTTCCACCTTCCTCTTTGCAGCCTCCCTTCAAATGAGGTGATTCAGCCCAGTTTGTGCTTGTGTGTGACTTCTATTAGAATTATTAGACTTCATTTAGATGGTTGTCTAATTACTATCCAGTCCAGATTAAGAATCCTGTGACCTTGGTTCAGCATTCTGTCATGAGGATGCTCAGCTTGTGGCAGCCACTTTCCCTGATAGCTGATGCCATTTTGTTACTTGTTACTAAAAACAAACAGGGCTGGAGAGATGGCTCAGTAGTTGAGAACACTTGCTGTTCTTGCAGGGGACACCCCACCCCCTACCCCATCAGTTGTTCCCAGCACCTACAAGACAGCTCACAACTATCTGTAACCCTAGTTCCAGGGGATCCAATGCTCTCTTGTCTCTGAGGGCACTGCTTGCACATGATGTGAAATACCCATATACATAGAAAAAGAAATCAATGTTTAAAAAAATAACCAAGCATAGAAAAAGAAATCAATGTTTTAAAAAAAATAACCAAACACCCTTATATGTAGCCTATTTCCAAAACAGAGAGGATGGGATGAATTAATGTCTTTTCCTTCCACATCAGGGTCATAAGTTGGGTTTTTTGAGCAATGTTTGCAGAAAAAGATCTCTGCTTTATAATCAGGGAATCTGATATCACCGTTATGCTAGATCTCCAGCCATTCACATCTCCACAAGACCTTAAGTCCCATTGTTTATGGGAAGCAATGTAGACAGACCAAGCACACCCTACCAATGAATTTTATGGATAAACTTCCTGGTACCTTCTTCCAAATAAACACAGTTAGTATTTTAAAGTTGTTCTGAGAGTATTCGCTAATATCAAGCTATGTGTGAGATTTTTAAAAATCTTACATAATGCTTGTATCTACTTAAGGAATTCAGTTGAATTAAGTAGAATGTGTTATATTTTCATTCATTAAACTACTAATAGGCCTGTACCACAATGAGGCTTTTTAATTCCTGCCTACTGTGAGCCACAGAAAAGCCAGAACAGTCTAATTGGATGGCCCTGTGTCATGTGTCTGAATTCCTGGAAACACACTGGGAAACCAGTTCTTTTTCATTTATCCTTCTACCTGCCTTCTGAAATGTCCCAACCATCCGGAAAGTGATGGGCATCGCTGTTTCATGATTTGTGTTTTAAGCCAACTTAGGAAAACAACACGGCATTTGAAAATACTCGAAAAGTTTAAATGCTTCCAAGAAAAGCCACAGAAAGAAAGCCAGGATGAGTGGGAACTATAAACCTATCCAGTTGAAGAGTTAAGCATTAATGGGCACCATCTTTAGTCCTGGGGTGACCTGTGTGCAAGAAGAAGGGGAGCATGACTAGAGAAGTGTCCCAGAGACACGGTACCCATATATCCCCAAGGTGGTTTTATATCAAGCTATCGGGCGCATGAGTAGGCCCTAATGCTTTTTAGACGTCTAAAATGTTTGATGTTTTAAACCCTAGGTGAACATTCTAAAATATAAATATTCCATACAGCTTCTTAGTTGCCCATACTTTTTTTAATCAGCTTGAACTATGTTTCATGAGTCAGGTTTCTAAGCTTTAGGGAACAATACAAGTTGGGAGTGAGGAGAGAAGACAGACGGGGTTATGTCTGCTTTTTCCTCCTGCTCCAAGTTGGGCAACTCAGTGTGAAGAATTTACTGAGAAGTCTGGGTTTCTCCATCACAACCATCACACACTTCTCCCTCCCTCTGGTGGGGAAGGCAGAAGGCCATCACAGACACGGCCATGTGCCGTCCTGGTGTTCAGCCACTCAGTCCAGCTGACTGTCTAGCTCTCAACGCTGCCAAGACTGGAAAGCACCAAAAATTGGAAAGATGGATAAAAAGAGGGCAAATTTCTGCATGTGTACATGGTTTGCGGGCATGCATGAGCGCGTGTGTGTTTATTTACAAATATATAGGTGCATGTGCACGTGTGCGTGTGTGCATGCAGAGGCCACAGCATGGCATTGGGTATCTTCCTTGGTTGTTCCCTACCATATGTCCTGAGGTTGGGTCTCTCGATGAAGCAGAGCTTGGCTATTTCCTTCCACATTGTTCTGTGGATCCCTGAACTCTGGACTACACGTGAGCTACCATTTTTATATGCCTGGCTTTTGAATGAGCACTGCAGATCTGAACAGTGATCCTAGGGCTTGGGCAGCAAGTACTCTGGCCAAGTCGTTGCCCCAGGTCCATTTGCTTTAAAACAGAAAAGCTTGCTAGGCTACCAAGATGGCTCAAAGGGCATTTGCGGTCAAGCCTGACAGATTGTGTTTGATTCCTGAGACCCAAAAAGTGAAGCAAGAGAACCAACTTCTGTTAAGTCGTTCTCTGACCTCCATATGCATGCTACAGCATGTGCCCCCCCAAACCTACATACACACAGTAAGTAAATAGATAAATTTTAAATATGAAAAAATGTACTGATATTCATGAATAATGAAGCTCCTACCACTGTCAAAAACAGATGACTCCCTTGAGAGATTTGGGATAGAGTTTACTTTGTAAGCTCCAGATTTCTGCCGCAGTCACCAGGCTGTTCCCTTTCTGTGTTTACGTTCTGTTTTGAAATGTAAATTTCTCTGAGCAAACATTTGGAATCTGTGATGCTCTCTGTGTTACATGATGGTTCTCTTTGCGTGTTCTCATTAACACCAGGCACCACCACCTTTTGATGCACTGAAAAGTGTGTGTCTGTGGGAATGCCTTGTGAGTGCATGTGCCATGTTCTTTGTGTCTGTGCCTTCAGCCCCTCCATCCTGCAGCCACTTGCCATGAGAAGGTTGTAAGTGTCCGAAAAGACCCCAGCGAATCTCTCGGCATGACCGTTGGAGGGGGAGCATCACATGGGGAATGGGACTTGCCTATCTATGTCATCAGTGTTGAGCCCGGAGGAGTCATAAGCAGAGATGGAAGAATAAAAACAGGTACAAAATGAAGAGGATGGAGGTGCTGGGGTGGTAGAGCCTGGGGAGGAGTTAGCAGCTTGCTGAGTTAGCTAACTGCTCTCTGAGTCAAGGAGACCATGTGAGAGAGAACTGGCCATGATGGCTGTGCCTCTTTGACTAGGATGAGCATGATGTAGTCCAGGCCCACTCTCCTTCATGCATGTGCGTGGGTGTGAGGCATCTTTGCTGGGAAAGCTAGACTCCCTAGACTTTCTGGCCATGGACTACACCCATGAACCACGTTACTTCTAAGGCGTGATTTCGTTCCATACATTCTAATTGGTTCTTTGCCTTTAGTGAAACTGATTCATGAATTGTGCCATTTTGTGGGCTAAATCGGGATACACTAGTTGATAGATGTTGGTTCTGTAGTATAACTAAATACCATTGGAGGGACCTGCTCACTGTGAGAAGGGAGCCTCTGTTAGCTGCTCCTGTTCTAGCTTCTCTACACGAAGGGAGGTATCCAGTTTACCTCTGCAAGGATGTGTTCTTAATGACACTGTTCAAGCACACGGAGAGGTTGCCTAGGTAGAGGAACTGTGCTTTTGAAGAGCTCATATTTAAGACCAAAAAAAAAAAAGTTTCTCAAGTACAGTCACTCTGACGAGCTGGGGGCAGGGTGGGGAGTGACATGGTACAGGGTTTAGTCAGACGATCAAAGGATGCTTCTTTTTGAGTCATCAAGCGTCCGAGGCCATCGTCACTTGTCATTTTACTCCTGTCTTTAATTATTCTGTATGAAAAAAGATGATGTATAAAAGGTACCCCCCAAAAAAGCAAACAGGAAATAAATAGCAAAGATGGGAGGATACCTTTTAATATATCTCTTGATGTTCAGCAAGCACCTGGGTGGAGAATTATGAGGCCTGACAAGAAGTACCTTAATGAGAGAACATGTAGCCTGTGACATACGGGGCAGTTTGGCACAAAGCAGGAATTTAGGTACTGCTAGTTCTGCACAACACAGAGAGATGCAGGGACTAGAAATGGTACCCGCTTTTCATCTCTGCAAAAGCTCAGGTCCAGGCCTATTCTTCGTCTGCTGTGGGCTCCTGGGCCAGACACTAACACCTTTTCAGTCCCTGTTTGTTGGTAGCATACCACACACCAAGCTCCTGCGAAGGCCCTGGATTCTGTGTCAATTGCTCTCACTGTGTGCTCAAGAAAACAGGAAATTAAGAGTAAAACTGTAGGCTGTCTTTGGCTAAGCCACAAAGCTAGATCACGTAGAGTGACAGATGAACATTGATAGGTAGTAGAGACTCCCAACAAGACATTCCCGCGTGCTCTGTTTACCATTTGCTAACATGAGTCAGCCTCACGTCGCTCTGTGCTCGAGTGACACACCTCTCCTCACCTGGCCCACATGCCCCGTCAGACTCTGCCCTTTCACATGTGGAGCAGAAGCCCGTTTGAACTCACTGAGGATGCTTCTGCTTCTCTGGCCTCAGGTGACATTTTATTGAATGTGAATGGGATTGAGCTCACAGAGGTCAGCCGGACAGAGGCCGTTGCCATTTTGAAGAGCACCTCCTCCTCAGTGGTACTCAAAGTCTTGGAAGTCAAGGAACAGGAGCCCCAGGAAGACTGCAGCCCAGAAGCCCTGGACTCCAACCACAACGTGAGCCCGCCTGGTGACTGGTCCCCATCCTGGGTCATGTGGCTGGAATTACCACAGTGAGTCCCAAATGTAATACCCCTATGGATGCTATTTCTCAAACCACTCTTTTATGGGCACGAACATCTTGCTAATAAGACCCAGTTTTGTCTGTGGGGCTATTTGAACCAATTCTGTCTGCTGTTGGCCAATGCAAATCCACATAGAAATCTTAGGGTGGGTGTAAAAGTCTAGATGGAGAATCTTTTAGATGTTTTCTTTGAGGAGTTTGCAGAGTTACCGGGTGGCTCATGTAACAAAAGGAGTTCAGCTGACTGACAGAAACTTAGTCTGTGTCCATACTCACAAGCTGAGCCCTGCTCATGGAGATGACTGGGAGCTGCACACTGGCCATGGCCTCACTCAGGCTGCGAGAGGCTCTTCTGACTATATAAATAGCAGAGCATTGTGGCTTCATCATCAAGCATCTAGTACTTGGGGATTCTCATCAAAACATCTTTCTCCTGTGATTCTCCTGGGAAGTTCTTTAGGAAGCATCTGGATTGCCATTTTACAGAGGTACAACTGGATCCTTGCAATGAACTATAAAATTACCTGACCCAATGACTTCAGAGGATTTGGAGAGAGCCCCACAAAATGGCTAGGCATGTGAACTGTGACTATTCAAAGGATAGATAAATTTGATGTTTGCTTCCCTGGATGAGAGCAAAAATCCGCTGGTCCTTAGATTGCTGCCTCTAAATGTGCAGCTTGAGTTAAAAATGGTGTCACTGATGCTGGATATGCTGGAGTAGGATGAAGTAGTGGAAACAGGCAGCGTATTTGGTTTTGAAACATTTTCTGGAAGGTAGAGATAGCTTGTATTGATTTAGGAGCCTCAAATATAAACTGTTCTAGTTCTCTTTAGAGTCTCCACTAGTTGATACATTACTTTTTAAATCAGTAGGTCTTTCAAAGTCCTTAGAAGGTAGAACACTGAGCATTGAGGCCATTCAGATACTTTTACAACTGAACCTAAGTAGGAGACTGTTATATTGAGTAAATTATATAATATATATGTATGTATGTATGTGTGTATATATATGCATTGTTTTGCCATGATGTCAGGTCTCCTGGAACTGGAATTACAAACAGTTGTGAGCTACCATGTGGGTGCTAGGAATTGTACCCAGGTCCTTTGGAAGAGCAGTCAGTGCTCTTAACGGCCAAGTCATAATCTCTAGCCCTAACTTTTTCTTTAAAAGAGATTTGTACCTTTTGCTTGAAAGCTACCTTGTCACTCTCAGTGATCACATGTGTGAGGAGAGAGCATCAAGCCGTGGCTCCTCTCTCCTCCCGTGAGCCACTGGGCATTGGCAGCAATCCTCTGCTCTTGCTGGGGAATCTGAACTGCACTCATGTCCTCCAAGAGTGAAAGAAAATGTGATATGATAGCAACACAAGACCACAGGGACTTCCAGAACCTCGCAGCCTTTTCCTACCCTTCCTTCCCTCCTCCTCCCTGCAGGATTTAATGACACAGTGAGCAGGTCAGAGGGGACCAGAGTAGAGGGAGTGGGAAGTCAGTGTCTGTCCTTTCTGAACCTTACATCACAGGTCACTAGCACTATGGACATCTTGAATATTTTTCCTGGGAAAGACTATGTCAGAGATTGAGCGTTTCTGCAAAAGGCTGGTGAGCTTGTGCTTAGAGCATATGGGGCCTTGGCAAGTGTTCACTCTGCTGTTGGAGCATAAAGCCAGCCTAGACCACCAGACCACTCATGAATGAAAGCCTGTGGGCTTGGCTGTAGTTCGATGCCCCTGGCCTAGATATCAATGTACTCATTCAGACACAATGGTGGCCTGTGAGCTCTTATGTCCCAAAGTTTTATAAAACTTAAAAAAAAAAACCACAAGAATTGATTTCGGGCATCACGATACTGCATGTCATCAATGTCCACTGCCGGTGGGGACAGGTCAAACTGCACATTTGTGAAGCCAGGTGGCAGGTTGGGTGGCTATCACACTATTGTGTCACTTTTGTTCCCTAGGGGTGGCACTTGTGATAGTCAGGATCAAGCAGCGTGAAAACAATGCTATCTCATTCCCTTCCCTCCACATGAGTCCTGACCTTTCGCTTAATGTCTAAGAGAACTGTCCTGCTGTTTCAGCTCTTCAGGGCCTCATGATACCTGCTTTCATTTTTCCTGAGTGTTTCATCTGTTTCCTTGTTTTCTTCGCTTGTTTTCATGAGCTCTCCCTCTCCCCAGTGTTCAGTCATATGGCTGTTCCTTTGGGACCGCGTTCATTCTGTTTTCAACCCTACTGTTTACGTTCTATATACTACCCTTTTCTAAGTGTATCATCTTTGGTTTTCTTTTCTCCTTCCGTCCTCCCTCTATCCTCCACTCTTTGAAACAGAGCCTTGGTATGCAGCCCAGGCTATCCTAAAACTTACAATGCCCATCTCTGCTTTCCAAGCATTGGGATTATAGTCACGTGTTGCCATGCCTGGCACCATCTTAGAAATCGTCTCCTCTGCACTGAGCTCTTTCTTGCTCATTGCATAGACCAATTGCTGCATAGGTGTTTTAAATCATAGTGCTACAATTAACTATCAATTTCATAGTCTACAGAATTCTATATTCTACATTTGTGTAACATTTTTTCTAATGAGTGGCTTTATATCTTTTCTGCCACCTCTCCCCACCTGCTTTCTTGTGTAGCATTAACTTGGTTCAAAAATCTTTGGGTGAGATAATTTTCTCAGAGCAGCTGTCTGCTGAAGGCTGATAAGAGACAGGAACAGAACCATATTCTAGGACTAGATCTGTTTGGTACAGGGTTTGTGTATTCTCATAAACTAACTGAGGTCAGCCTAGCAGGCTACCCACAACACCCTGCCATCCTCAGTTTCCTCCTTCCCACACGGGTATCTTCTTGAGTTCTCACTGCTTTGCACACGCCTGGCTTCTCCATCAAGCTGAACCTGGGGAAACCTGCCTGCCCACTTCCGATGTGGTTACAGAGCCTTCCATGTAGTTTTGTGGTTCTTCTCCCACTATCATGTCCTCTCGGCCAAATTTCCTTTGATGCCCATTTCCCTTTGGCAGCTCTGCTTCATACATGGTAACTCTTAATTCTGCTTAAGATGGACTGCTTTTCCGCTTCCAGGTTTCCTAGTCAATTTGGTAGTGAACTTTAATGCACAAAGGGAACTTTATTCTGCAAGATTGAAATTTGATACAATATACAAACTTAATATAACTACACTGGCATTTTTTAGGCCTCAGTCCCTGTCTTGCTCCTGTCCTAGGCACTACGGTAGTTTGAGGTTTATGAACTCCCGTGGTATGGCTTCAGTTTGCATGGGGTGCAGGGTGGGGATCCACTCACACCTATAATCTTGAGTGCTCAGAGCCTCAAGAAACCTAGCTTTTCTCCTTACCAACACAACAGCCTTGTCTCACATGTCTCTAGTCATTTGAGTAATGTAGAGTAAGCTATTCCCAACCATACCTTGGCAAAATTCATTTTTCTTGAAGTGCTATAATACGATTACAAATAACCCTTTAAAATACATGCACAGAAACGTTACAAATACATTTTACCTTTTACTCAAAAAAGCTTGAGGAAAAATATTTGTCCTAATATGCAATCTTGCCAGTTACCTAAGGTCCTCCCCCAGGGAAGAGGCATGTGTCAGAGATGCAGAGCAACACAGAATAAGCACGTGAGTGAAGGGATTTCTCACTTACTTAGCTGCTGGTGAGGCTAGAGCAGCCTTGACGGTGGTTTTGTTGGTTCTTCACTTACTTCATTCACAGGCTGGCATAGCCTGTGTGGAACTAGTGGGTGTCAGATTTGGGCAATGGCAAAGAGCAAGAGTGGTAAAGACGCAGATAGCAGCATGTTATCAGTAGTGAGTGCACTTGGTGACAGCCCTGCTCCAGACATTCTGCCAGCTATACAAATTATCAGCTGCCATTCAACAGGAGGAGACGCAGAGAACACTGATGACATTTTACTTTGTTGGCTCTCAGGGCCCATGTTTCACACCTGGAAGTCTTTCAAAGCATGCTCTCATCTAGACCAGCATGATAGAAATATGCATTAACGCACTTCCCTAAGAATTTAACCCTTTCCTCTCCTGAACTCCCTAACATTTTAATCAGGACTGTCAATGATGAATTGTAAGAAAACAGGCATCAATATTTTTCCTAAGAACTTCTGAGACTTTCATCATGAGATAGGTCCTCTGTGCTGGTCCATCTAAGCCAGGCAGTCCCGCAACTGATGCTTTTGAGCCCTGAGCAAGAGCCAGGGCCCCTTCTGAGAGCTTCACTTGCTCCCTGCACACTTCAATGCACTTGAGAATCACAGGCTCTTGACTCAGGAAACTAAGGCTCAGAGCAATCAGATGACATGCTCGCACTGCATGGCAGAGCCACAAGCTGAGTCCGCAGTTCTTGACTTTGTGATTTTAATCACAATGGTTAAGTTGGAAGCATCCCTGAGAATGCTAAGCCTATATTTAGCTTTAGTAATTTGTCTTTCTTGTTGTTGTTGTTTTCTATCATTAAACAGTTCTGGAGAAGTTTCAATGCTGCTTGCCACTTTAGGGAGGCTACGATTTCTAGTAATTTCCCTTACCACTTTTCCTGTGTAAGTGTGAAGTTCCATTAGTCAAAGAAGAAATGGCCACATCATTTCATGAATAAAGTTATTTTTAAAAATGTATTAAACACCTATTTATATTTAATATGCAAAATGATGCATTTTAATGTTTACCATAATGGTGGACCTTTCAAAAGAAATAAAAAAGTCTCATATTTCTGAAGGTCTGGAACAGACTAATAAAATAATAAGTCCCTTATGTGCTATGAAAAGCCTCTCATAGACTTCAGAATCTTAGAGGACAAGACGATATCATGATAAAAAGAATCTATTATTATGAAAGTAAAAACTAAAGCTACCATAAACACTCAGCGGATCATTTACTAAGAGCCCCATTTGAGCAGATTTTTTTTATCCCACTGGTTGAATAGGCTCCTTGCCTAGGTAGCTAAGTATCCCCTGAAGAGACGCTTCATTCAGGGCATGAACACAGAGCAGCACGGTAGTGCAGGCAGGAAGAACAGTCAATACAGGGGCCCTAATGCAGGCGCAAAGCCGACCTGAACCAGAAGTTAGCCACATAAAGCAGCTCTACATTATACCCAGAGGTAAAATTCATGGTAATGTTTACAAGTAAGTTAGGGCAAAAAGTTAAAATAGCTAGACAGGGCTAAAAAATTTATAAAAAGGATGGAAACTGGTTACATGGTCAATTTTCTGTACACAGGATAAATTTCATCTATTATTTTTTCTCTCAAATTCATTTTTCTTCTATAAAAATATTAATTTACAGAATTAGTGTACTTGGTGTATTTGTGATTCCAATTTAAAAACAATGACAAAAACTGGTTTTTAAAAAGACATAGGTCAAATTAAGACCAAAGTATTCAAAATTGTTAATTCTCTTTGGTTAAGATAATGCAATAATCCAAAGTATGGTTAACAAATTCATGATCCATGAATTTAACACCATGGGGGGAAAAAAACTACAATTCAACCCAGCTTGATAGTTGGATTCATTTTACATCGTAAGGCTAAGCTTTTGTTTTGGCTTTTTAAGAGGCAATGCCATCTTTGTCTTAGTGTCCCTCTGACTTAAAACCACACAAAGCAGTGTTTCAAATGCTTTATTGGGTAAATTGGTATAGAAGGTTTAGAGAAAATTTAAAATAAGATTTATGTGTATAAGTGTTGTCTTAGGGTTTTCTATTGCTGTGAAGAAACACCATGACCACAGCAATTCTTACAAAGAGAACATTTAATTGGGGTGTGTCACTTACAGTTGCAGAGTCCATTATCATCATGATAGGAAACATGGCGGTGTGGAGGCAGATGTGGTACTGGAGCTGAGAGTGTTACATTTTGCAGGCAACAGAAAGTCACACAGAGGGAAGCTTGAGCAAAATAAACCTCAAAGCCCATCCTCACAGTGCCACATCTCCAACAAGGCCACACCTAACAGTGCCTCTCCTTTTGAGCCACTTTCTTTCATACCACCACAAGTGTTTTGCCTGCCATGTAGATATGTGTACCACATGCATGCCTGGTGTCTACGGAGGTCAGAAGAGTGTTATTTGGATCCCATGGAAAAGGAGTTACGGACAGTTGTGAACCATCATGTGGGTGCTAGGAACTGAACTTGTGTTCTCTGAAGGAGCAGCTAGTGATCCTAACTGTGGAGCCATCACTCCAGCTCCAAGCCTTTGTGTCTTGAGCAGCTAAAGACCTCATGCTCAATTCATTCATTGGAGTTAAGTTCTCTGTGAGCCTAACCATAACCTCGCTGGGAAAAATGACCAAAGCCCTTGCCATTCCTTATGCCAAATCTTTCTCAATTAAGCCAAAATTGAGAGAATGAGCTCAGAGTAGGAAAAAAGCTCACATTTACATCCAAAGGCTAATGTCACTTAATCTCAAAGGTCACTGATCAAAACCAGCTGCCAGGTTTCCCAGTGGGGAATGAAGTAATGCAAAGAAAAAAAAATGGTCTTCAGTTCCAATTATCCAGCCTGATGGTGAAAAATTTTAACATAGTGAGCTCTTGCTGCTAACCAAAGGCAAATACTCAACACAGTTTAATGGAAAGTAAAAGGCTAGCTAGCATATGGGTACCTTCTTGAATTGAAACTCCAGGACGACAAGGATTTTGCATATTCAGTGATATTCCCCAATGCCAAGTGCATGGTATAGACTCAAACATCTAAAAACGGACCCAAAGCTGATGCCTTCTCCACTATGAAGAGTCTAAGAAAACAAACACACTTGTTATTTAATATTAGGTTGAAAACTTTAATAATTTTTAGATAGTTATATTTATAGATGATCAACATAAAATATTTGGACATTCAAATAAGGCCCACAGAATACTTATTGAAGAAACAAAACACAACAATGGTCCAAAGAATGAGATACATTAGTTTTAGAGATTTCTCTATATACCTATTTATCTGTTTTAAAGAGTTATGACCAGAAGATCTGATCATACTCCTGGAATCACATACTACTTTTCTACCAAAAAAAAAAAAAAAANAAACCCCAACAAAAACAAAAAACAACAAAAACTGGGCACATACCTACCAACAGTGATTCTCAACCTATAGGTCACAACCCCACAACAAACCTCTATCTCCAAAAACATTGACACTACGATTAACAATAGTAGCAAAATCACAACTATGAAGTAGCAATGAAAACAATTTTATGGCTGAGGGTCACAACATGAGGAATTGTATTAAAGGGGTCACAGCATTAGGAAGATTGAGACCCACTGCCCAAGGTGGGAATGTGTGATGCTTTTCCTAAGTCATCAAATGAACAGGAACTTAACAGTGTGATATCTAGACCACTGCTCTTACAGGATGCATGTGCTGCTGACAGAAAGTTTACTGGGAAATAAGACAAGTACTTAACAGTGTTTTCACTAAATAAAATTCATTTATACTTTATTTCAATGATGCTAATGCACACACAACAAAAATGGGCTTGTTTTATTTCAAATAAAAGCAACAGCATGAAAAAGGTTCTATTAGTCAGGGATAGATAGATAGATAGATAGATAGATAGATAGATAGATAGATAGAT
>LOEQ01002591.1:69678-131088 GCA_001685075.1 Bramus lutescens
ATAGATAGATAGATAGATAGATAGATAGATAGATAGATAAATAGATAGATATAGATAGATTTAGTGGAATGGCTACTCCAACAAAAGATGTCTACCAATGGAAGGTCCAAGAAGACAGCAGTTGCTCGGTCCTGAGGTTGGGTATCTCAGCTGGTCTTCAGTACAGGCTAGAATCCCAAATAATTGGGCTCTAGTGTCAGTGAAGGAATGGATGTGCCAGCAAGAGAGAGCAAGAGCAAGTAGGCAAAGAGAGCAATCTTCCTTCCTCCATGTCCTTTATACAGGGTGCAGAAGGTGCGGCCCAAAATAAAGGTAGATCTTCCCACTTCAAAAGATGGATTAAAAGTGAGTTTTCCCATGCAGGGCAGTGGTGGTGCACACCTTTTTTTCCCAAACACTTGGAAGGCAGAAACAGGAGGATCTTTGTGAGTGTAAGGCCAGTCTGGTCTACAGAGGAAGTTCCAGCCAGGGATATTATACAGAGAAACCCTCTCTCCAAAAAGAGAAAAAGAAAAAAAAAGTGGATCTTCCCACTTCAAATGGTTTAATTAAGGAAAAAAAAATTCCTGACAGATATACCCAGCCACTTGAGTTTATTCCAGATACAGTCAAGTTGCAACCAAAAATAGCCATCATGGTTGTTAAATGATGAGGTAGGCCAGAAACCAGTATAATGACCAAACTTCACTGCTTAACATTTCACAAGATCATTTTTATTGATTATCAAAAAGCAAACAATTATTTTAAGGTACAGTCTATAAACAAAACATCTTCATTTCTACCAACATAAAAATGCTATCTTCCAGTCAAAGCAGTTCCTAGACCATAGACTTCTGGTAGACAAACTCCAGCTCCAGACACACCTCTCTGCTCTAACACAGCAGTCTGGACTTTGCTCTAACAGCCACAACTACCCTAGTTGAGGATTCTAGTGATTCTTAGGCCAGCTGTAGTCTCCCCTGCTCCAGTTCACTTTGTAACTTCTACTTCAGTTTATGCCATGTTGATTTTACTCCTACAACTGTTCAACCCTTTCTGCCTCACTTTCTGCTCATTTTATGTCTACAGTCTTCTTTGTTTCCGTGAGAATAAACCAGTACTTTCCAAGGGTCAAGAGAAGGTCTAAACTTAATGAGGTTCATTAGCATAAGTTAAAATTATTTTCATTGTGATTATTTCATTGCAAATAACTAATCCAAAGAAAGTTTGCCTTAGGAATTATGTAAACCCACAAGTATATAAAAATTATATTCCCTCAGTGTGCTCCACTTTGGCTAATCATTAGAAGTATTGAGGCATACTTATGGTCATATAAATCCATGCATTATGGTGTCCTTAGCCAAAATTTAGCCATCTTCCTCAGCAGAGACACAATGACGAAGTATTTTTGTTGAAAGGGTGTTCAGCTATGGAAAAGAGATCAAATACAAAAGCTGGCTAAGAGGATGAAAAATTACTGTCATTTCTGAGGGAGACATATACAGTTACTATTTCACTTATTAAAAATGTTCAAAAAATGACTGAGAGGCGAAGTTGCAACTAATAAACTCAACTGTATACACTAATTATATCCTATTTCAGGTACTTATGTAACTGTAAAGATGTGACCCTAAGGAGGAACACAGCAGGAAGTCTTGGCTTCTGCATTGTAGGAGGTTATGAAGAATACAATGGGAACAAACCTTTTTTTATCAAATCCATTGTGGAAGGAACACCAGCATACAACGATGGAAGGATCAGGTAATAATTGTTTATCAAAAATAATATTCAAGTATTTTGTTTTCTACATGTAAAAACTTGGCCCCACTTGAAAAAAAGCACATTACTTACTAAATATACTATTAGTATTTACTATACATTCTTGAAGAGTAAGAAATTAAAGCATGACTATACCAGTTAGATTTAAGAAATTCAAAATTATGCTGGGCAGTGGGCGCATACCTTTAATCCCAGCACTTGGGAAGCAGAGGCAGGCAGATTTCTGTGAATTCGAGGCCAGCCTGGTCTATAAAGCAAGTTCCAGGTCAACCAGGGCTGTTACACAGAGAAACCCTATCTCAAAAAAATTCAAAGTAAAAATTTCAACTGGCCTTGGTCCCATATTGCAATTCCCTGTACTACTATATCCTCTAATGCAAGTTGAATGGAGCCTGGAGAATTTAAGTGAAGAACGGAAAGATCTAATTAGAATTAAAATGGACAAATAATGGCAAACAAACACTAGGACCACCCGAGTCCACTATGAGTAATTTCAACCATAAAGTATTTTGAACACGATCCTGTTTCTCTTTTAGATGTGGTGACATTCTTCTCGCTGTCAACGGTAGGAGTACGTCGGGCATGATACACGCTTGCTTGGCAAGGACACTCAAAGAACTTAAAGGAAGAATTACTCTCACTATTGCTTCTTGGCCTGGTACTTTTTTATAAAAATCAATGATGGATCTTAGAATACAGAAAAAAAGATCACATATAGGCTTCGTAAAACTTTATCTTGTCAATTTTTATATTTAAAGAATATATTGTAAAAAATGCCAGGAAAAGTATGATATTATGAAAACAAGTTACACCTCGGAGAACGTTTTCAAAAATAAAAACTGATGTTTTTATTTAGTACGGAGGATCTCATCACTCCAAACCTTTAAGTTTGTATTTTTCTATTCAATAAAAATCTAAAATGGTTTCTATGACACAATTCAAATCAATTAAAAATATGATATACGTGGAGTTCAAAAAGAGAGCACATTACAAGCATTTAAATTTAATGGCAGAGAATTTGAAATGAGAAAGAAATCTTTTCTAAATGAGAGCTGTCGTCCTCCCTGCGGCTCTAAGTTATTCTTTCACACACCAAGTTCCTAGCCACCACCACGGCTGTTCTGCATTCCCTCCTGGGCTAAGTCAACATTTTAAGCTAGGAGTTTTGGTTTTACTAAGAAATAACTGACCTAACACTACTGTCATTGAGCTTATTTTTAGTCTTAGCACGGTAATGGTATAAAAAAATCCTACATGCTACTCCACCAATGAATCCTGGAAAACACGTTGACAGCAGCCAAACCACCTTGACCCTGGCCATGAAATGGTCCAGTGCTGTGCTAGTCACAACTGTCACAAGTTACATCACACGGGCCACCCAAATGCCTCCTACCATCTATGACTTTAGCTATAAAATGGCCCATTTAGTTACCATGGACCCAAATTGAGAAGACCGAAAACCTGCTTTCAAAAACTAATATGAAGAATGCACCCAAGTTCTTGAGATGCAGGAGTAGTAAGACGAAGAGCAGCGGTCTTTGCGCCACTCTTCTGCAATAGTATGCAAGTAACTAGAAAGCTAGTCAAGGTGAGTCCTTGACCTACATACTATGTACACACAGCCAACCTTAGCTCTAAATCCCCTGCTGACTCATTCACATGACTTCTTTGAATATAAAGTCATTTCTGTCTTTTATTCTTTAAATATTACAAGACAAAGATTTTTAACTTAACACAAAAATGCACATTTTTATTTTGGAAAAGAAAAAGTTAATGTTTCATTCTAACAGAACAAGATTAAAGGTATAGTTCTTAAACATTATCCAGAAAAATAAGGAGATTTATAGCATCTATTTCTGGGACTGACAAACATAAAAGGTGGAGCCTACTCAGCAGGGGCAGCTTCAGCATTCTCCTGTTCAGGGACGGGCTCACTGCCAGCCTCTTTTCCTTCTTTGCTTCTTTTCGATTTTTTGTGCTTGTGTCTCCTGTGACTGTCCCCTTCTTCACTTTCATGGCGACGTCTACTGTTACTACAAGAAAAGGAATTGGGCTTAACAAGGCTTAAGTAACAAAGTCAATCTGGTCTACACAAGCCTGGATTTAGTTTAAACCTATTTGTTTTCTGATGTACACATTTTGGAGAGTCATATAAGATTTTACACAAATTGTTATGGAGTTATCTTCACCCCCACACTATCCCAGACTCCTAGCCCAGTACTTTGTCCTGAAAGTCTTTATGAATTAGAAACTGAAGCATAATAACTTTAAGCAGGGAATACTATTTTATAAGATGAAATGTTCAGATACAATGAACATTGAAATCAATTCTAATATTGTTTTAGAACTGCAGGCCCCAATTTTTTTCTGTAAACTAAACATCACTTTATATTAATTATAAAGAAAGACTGACTCATATGCCCAAATTCCTCTCTATCAAAGAAATAATATAAAACAAAGGAAAAACCACCCAGATATCTTATTTTAATTTTGTCTGAGTGATAGTAAAAGAAACACAACCTTGTTAGATTTAAAAGTTGCTGTTGATGCCCAGAAAGAAGGGACTATGACATACTGCTATTAGTCTGTCAGCTAGGAAGTCTCACCTATCACTGGGCTATTGGTCTGTCAGCTAGCAACAGTCTCACCTATCACTGGGCTATTAAAAGTATTCATTTCTTAAGGAGACAGCCGTGCCATGCCCTTCCCCACCCCCAACCCCGCTCCCTCCCACACACCCCCAGACCAAAGTGGGTCACTACTAAAGAACAAACCTGCGAGAGGACTTGTGTCTGGTTTCCTCTTTCTCTCTGTGACGTCGCTCTCTGTGTCGCTCTTCTTTTTCCCGACTAGCTCTATGGCGCTCATAGCCTCTTTCTGCATACTCCCTGTATCTGTACCGCTCCTCATCACTGCAATGGAGTGGAAACTTGATGTCAGGACTACTAACTAACTGCAAAAGGAAGAGCTTCCGAAGCCTAACAGAGGCCTGAACGCTAACTTCTCATGTTGGAAAACAAATATTTCCTGGACTGAGCAGCAAATCAGAAACACATCTAACTTAAACAACACACTAGAAAAATGGCCATCTGAGCCAGGCGGCAGTGGCACACACCTTAAATCCCAGCATTTGGGAAGGCAGAGACAGGTGGATCTCTGTGAGTTTGAGGCTAGCTGGTCTACAGAGCTATTTTTCCAGGACAGCTAAGGCTATCAGAAAAAGAAACCCTGTCTCGAAATAAAAGAAAAAAGACCATTATATCTGCTCTGTGCTATCACAGTTTTAATGCCAGGTTTCATATTAGAATGTTTCTTCTGGGAAAAAAGAATGAGTCCTGCAGTTGATTTAAATTTTAATCAGCAGGTTTTTCTTTTTACTCCCATTTGATAAATAAATGTATTTATGTATCTGAGATAGCTACAGAAAATCTTATTTGCAAAACACAGGCCATGTGGTAAAGAGTCTAAGAATGTATGGTTCACAATGGCTTCCACAGTAGAAGGCAGAAAGATCAAATTTTTTTCAAGTGCTTGATTTTTACAAGAAATAGCATAGCTTTCATCCTGTGCAGAATAACACACATGAAGATTTTACAACATTTTTTATAAAAACATGTCTTAATGTACACATATGCATATGTACATGTATGGGCAAACCCCGTATGTGTTTTCCCAAGAAGCATGTCATTGATAGGCAGTGTTCCATAACAGGCAGTGCAGAGTACCAGGATATCCATGAACGCCCAGCACATTCTGCCTTTGCCACTTCTAATGCTCACTCCTGACACCTCAGTTTTCTCATTTATAACTGACAATCTTTTTCAAGGTTTCTATAAAACCGACAATAATATTTATCAAGAGTAGGCAATTAATAAATGGAATTTGGGGGCCTAAGAAGATGGATCAGTGGGTAAAGGCACTTGCTGCTAAGCCTGACAACTTAAGTTTAATCCCCAGGTTCCATACTTTAGAATAATTAAAATGACTCCAAGTTGTCCGGGATGAGCATGTGTGTGTACACACAGCATAATAAATGTAATTCTTCAATGATTTTAGTACCTAATTTTTCAGGAGAAGACCTTCCTACCAAGGGTACTGGGCCTCTAATAATTAATCTCTCTCCAAGGCAAACCAAAGCAGCACAGACAAATGAACATTACAATTAATTCCATCAACAAATGAGGTTTCTCTGAATGACTCAATGAGGCTACATAAGAGTAATGAAAGCCAGTTATTTCACAATTTTGTCATGTGTAGCCCTCCTTTGCCCTGAAGCCAACCAATTCTTGCTGGCTTTGGGGCCTTTAGGTTCCATAGGCAGTCATATGATGGGAACCTAAGAGAACAGACTGCTGGCGAGTTTCTGAGTGAAAACAGCACCTCCTCCACCCCTTTCTGATAGGTAGGTGCTGCAGTGCAAGCTTCCCCCAGGCCTGGAACTCATTAGAGCACATGTCAAACAGCCTATGGTACCCAGCCTTCTTTCTGGTCCACAATTAAACTGCCTTAAAAACAGATGTGAAAACTGGTCTCTCATTTTCAAAACAATGACCCTGTAATTTGTAATGCAACACATACTCTAAACATTTTGTTTTAGAACACTTTTGTCAGTCTTTAGAAACAAATAGCTTTTACTTCCCATGTATATTCCCTGGGTTTTTCCTACGACAATTCGGAACACAGAATTCCTCTACCTTTTGCCTTTCTGGCCTTAAGCCAGAAACTATAACTAGAACTCAGCATCCTGAAAATGAAAACATGGTTTAACCAATGTTTTCCAGTTTAGCAATTCAGTAGACCCTGAACATGTGTGTGTGATGCAAGAATAGTCTTCCTACGCATTTCTGCACTAAGCTCCTTATAGATGTGCTATGTCAAAGGTACCATTTCAACTGTAGCAGAAACCAGCTAGCTTCCTGAAACTACTGCCCTTGAACTTGAGCAGAATCATGCACTTAACTGCTATGGCTAATAGTGTGTGTTCCACTTATATGTACATACCTTGCCACTCTTTACCCATTTGACCAATAAAATTGTATTAAATATGTACTATGTGTAAGTCATGAGGAAACTGAGGGAGAGAAAAGTATTTTAATCTTGTCCCATTCTTTGTCATATACTCTTACACTAAGAAAACCAATCCTAATCAGCTTAACAGCAGTATTAAGTTTACTCTGTAAAAACAATGTATGAATATTTATGTATCTTCAGGATATAGCACCGTTTCTGGCTTAGAACAGGGCTCAAAATGCCAATCACATGAATCAAAGAATAAATTTTTAAAAGTCAACTGCATAGAAAGGAAAAGGAAGAAAGTTAACAGATTCTTTAAAAAAAATAATTTTAAGAGAATAAAAAATTTTAAATGACACCACAGCCACATCTCCAGCAGCTAGCATGGCTCTTCAATCTCTACATCTGCAGCAGCCAGCAAGGCTCCACTGTTACCTTAATCTCCATGCTGCTTATGGTAATTGGAAGCCTCAAGAAAGAAATGAGTATGATTTCAAAGGGCTTTTCTACCCACACCTTGAGCATTCTTTTCCCGATAAACTGGAATTCACTTCCTCACAACAAATCAAAGTGCAAAGTATAAATGAAGTATGTCCAACACCCTCACATGCAACACACCTGTTGAAAACGCTAGGGGTGGGGCTGTGATCCCGCTCTCGCTCCCTCTCTCGGGTGCGCTCTCTTTCTCTGTCCCGGTCTCTGTCTCTCTCTCGGTCTCTGTCTCTCTCTCGGTCTCGATCTCGGTCTTTCTCTCTTCGTGCATAATAGTCCCACTGCTTGGTGGTGTCCACAAGGCTAGGCCACGAGGGAGCTGAACTGGTAAGATGGGGGAAGGCAACTAAAGGAAAAAACACATTAAGATCGAAGGTTACGGCACTTAGTCTGACACTCTTCACTCGGCAAGAAATTTCCCAATATCAAAGCTGAAACCAGAAGACACTACAACATCATTGAACTATTAAGAAGAAAATGAAATAAAGAATTATGTTTTAAAGACTTTGAGTGAACACCTGCCTACAGCATGCCCAAAGGAATACCCACATGTACAAATAACAAAAACAACAACAAAAAACCACATTTTAACAATGAAACAAAGACATTTATACACAACAAAAAATAAAGCAAAGCAAAACCTATTATCCAAGACAATGAAGGAAAATTATTTTGGAAAGGAGACCTAAAATGAAAATAGTTGAGCAAATAAACTATATATTCCTTTTAAGAATAAAATGATGAACCTCAACAAGTTACAAGAGAAAAACTAAAACATCATCTCTGCATTAATTGAGTTCACGCATCATTTAAATATTATTAAATAACCATCACAAAAATGGGAATAAACAACAGCAAAAAACAAAACAAGTAAACCATAGTTGATTCAGGAAATCATGGAATGGGATGGAAACAGCAAAACATCAAGCATCTCCATAATCATAATTTAAAATAACACTGATTTCATCAGTTACAAGACAAAGTTTGTTGATTTTTTACTTTTAAAAATCTATATTCTGGGGTCTGGAGAGATGGTTTAGTGGTAAGAGCACTGGCTGCTCTTCCAGAGGACCTGGGTTCATTTCCCAGCACCCATATGGTAGCTCATAACTGTAACTCCAGTTCCAGGGTGCCCCTTTCTAATATCCATGGGTGCATTGTATGCACATGGCATATAAACATACATGTAAGCATTCATATACATAAGTCTTTTGTAAAAGTCTGAATACATGACATAAAAACACATGGGAAAGGATTGCGAGGGGTGGGAACAGGGGTATGGTTTCCTGAAGTTGAAGGGATAAGAGCATTGGCTCTTCCAGAGGATCCAAGTTTGATTCCCAGCAACTGCATGGCAACTCCCAACCATCTAAACTCCAGTGCCTGGGGATCTTATTCCTCTTGTGGTTTACATAGGCACCAAGGATGTTCATGGTTGGTGTACAGACAAACTTGCAGGCAAAACACCCATACTCACAAAATAAAGTTTACATGTTTTTTAAGAAGAGAAATGGGGCCTATTTGAAGTTTTAGGTCATAAGGAGCATGTTCTCCAGGAGGACTGTGGGTCATACACGACTTCTACTTTCACTCATCTCTGTCCTCGTCATCAAGCTAATTGTTTGGTTCATTACACAATTCACACAAGGCTTAATTAAGTCATGAATTTGTCTAAGTTATAGATGGGTACCTCTAAATCTGTGAGCCAAAAAAAAAAAGATAAGAAACACTTGTCTCTTAGTATTCCTGTAATATTAAGACTTTTGAACTAAGTCTCACTTCATAAGGAGTCTTCAAATCACATCTAGAAAAGTTATGTTGTTCAGGGGTATGAGGATGAATTATAATTCCTAAAGTAAAAAAAATAAAGGTAAAAGAGAACCGCAAAGAAGTGTATTGTTGTCTTCACTGTAAAGCTTCATTGTGTGGCTAAGGGAAACCTTTTACTCTCCTTTACTAAGTTTTACAGTTGGCTTTCTAATTAAAGGCTTGTCTCTGGGAGGAGAGCTGGAAGAGGTAGTATGCAGGAGGCGCTTGCTTCCTTACAATAGAAATATATAAAAATGTTCTACAGGCTAGGTCAGTAATCTCAAAAAGGACTTTCAGATATGGACTAGTGTTTAATCTGTACTGAAGCAAACACATAGGGGACAGAGTAACAAAAAACACCCAATGCCATTAAAAAAAAGGTAAAACCAAACAAAGGAACTCAATGAGCAGTGCTTATTGAATGCTTACATATTACCACTATCATGCTAAATTTGACTTCCAGCTTCATTTACATAAGGAAAAGATTTAGGTTTAACTCATCTAAGGTTACCTAAGATAGGCTGAACCCAAGGCAAACCATAGAGCCTATGCTTCAACAATTCTTATTGCATCAGGAGTAAAGGGAGGGTGCTTGTAACCTGCTAGAGACGGTGGTGATTATAAAAATGAGAGCTAACACTGGGACACTTGGTAAAGAACAGGGCAAGGAGCTTCAAGGTAATCCCACAGCATTAGGGGAATGCTTTACTTTCGTCAGTTTAAGTTCTGAAGACCTCCAAAGGGCTTATGACTAGAGAGAGGGCAAAGCAAGATCCCAACCCAGGCAGTGTGACTAGAAGAACATAGTCATGCACTACCTTTAGGGGACTGAGAAGCAAATGTAGCTAATAAAATTTGGACCTGACACACCCTGTAAGAGCTTGTTAAAGGTCCAGAAGCATAGCCTCAGGACATAAATTCTAACAAAGAGATGCCTTTGAAAGCCATTAAAATTTCCCCTACCTTAAATGGAGGAAAGAGAATAGGCATCATAATGTCCACCTCTGGATTACTCCCATAGGAGAGACCGATCACAATATGCTACTCTGAAACACTGGTCAGGATGACGCCAAGGTAAAGGCAACCAAGAAGCCACATAGCTAAGAAAAGGCTGTCGCCTTGCATTTGCCCACAGGCCAGAAATCAAATCCACAAAAGTACAGGCATATCTCTTGTTCTCTCTCTTTACTAGAAAGAATGAAAACTGATTGCTGGAGACTATTAGTTTGGAGATCTACCACTAGCTCCTTTATTAATTAATGACTTTATTTCATTATCCTTTCAGTAGTAGGGATTGAACCCAGGTCCTTGTTGATTGAGGCTGCTCATTCGTTCCCCACCACCCATACCTGAAATAATCACACAGAAATTATATAATTTGCAATACTGTTTGGCCAATAGTTTAAGTGTATTTCTAGCTAGCTGTTAACCTATTTTTATTATTTTGTATTTTAAACCACAAGGCTCATGGTTTACCGGCAAGGTTCGAGCAGGTGGCTCACGTCTTTCTCCTCTGGTGGCTACATGACGTCTCTCTGACTCTGCCTATCCTCTCTGTATATCTTTTCCAGACTGGCTATACTCTGTTAAGCCATTGGCCGAAAGCAGTTTCTTTATTAACCAATGGCAATAAAACAGATTCATAGCATACAGAGGGGAATCCCACATCAGATCCTCATACATGCTGACCAAGCGTTCATCATGGAAGTCAGTCTGTTAGCTAGTGGGTAAACCCTAATTAAAGGGTCACTTACAGGAGCATGGATAGGGATTATTTATAGGCCATAGGCAAGTAAGTGGACAATTCACCAATGGCTATAAATGCCACAGAAGAAAATGCCTCTCCCTCTCTGAGCTACCATTAACTGGCTGCATACATATCCTGAGGTCATTACAGGTACCACAGTTGCTTAGTTCACATAAGAGTGTAATGGCTGTGTCACACTTGGAAAACAGACACTGCTTTACAACATTCCACCCTATCTTCTCCGATGTTGTCTGAAGCTTGCAGAAGTTTGGGGTCTCTCATTTATTGTCTTTGTTACAGGTGCCATACAAGCCAGACTCTTCTACGCCTCTGTTTCTTTTGTGCTACACAGGCGATACAAGATAAAGAGCATGATTTTCTCTTCCTATCTGCCTTTGGGAGGGTGCTTCACCTAAGAACTGTGTACAGCTTTGTTTTTCCCACCGATCTACATGCTCAACAGCTTCTACTTTTTCCCCAGTCCAAGAAAGCCGAATAACTATCCCAGCCTTTCTTGGCACCCGAGAAGTCCATAATTTCCTCAGAATAAATAGGCAGGAGGCATTTTCAAATGTAAATCTAGCAACTTTAAAACTGCATAAAATTAACAGAAGTCTCATAGCCTTCTGGCAAACAATCACACTCCATAACACTACATAGAGGTACATTTGGTTTTACTGAGCTTCAAACAATGCTGCTTTTTTTTTTTTTTAAATAAATTGAAAGTTTGCGGCAATCCTACATGAAAGAGCAACCCATGCACCAAGCAACAGCAAAATCCTAACTCTCTTCAATTCTACAAAAGCTGGGCAAGGTAAGAAAGTTACAAAAAAATCAATTTGAAGACAACAAAAACAGGATTGTGATGCTAAAGATTGGTCTCAACAAAGTTTAATGCAAGGTACAGACAGAAGCTGCAGCAAGCTATCTATAAGGCTAGGAGAGTCAATGAATGCTGCCTGCACTAACCAAAAGATTTTCAGTATAGAGCAGTCTTCTCTAGAAGAAGATACCATTTAGAGCTTTTACAGCTAAAGACAAATCAAAGACTAGCTGCAAAGTAGCCTGTGACTTTAAGTTGAATTTAATGTCCATTTACCATCCACCAAGTTCTAGAGCTTTTCCAGTGTTCTGTGAATGCAATAAGTCCTGGGTGGCAGCACACTGTCCATAACTTGGCTAATTATTTTAAGTCCACTACCAATACCTACTACTCAGAAAAAAAAAAAACACAAACCTCCTTGAAAAATACTTCTGGCTCACTGAAAATGCATCCAGTCACTCAACACTCAAGAGCACAGATGGGAATGCAGAGTGCAATTCATGTTGTTGTTATATCTGCAACCTGTGTTCAAGAGTAATCTGGCATATATACAGACTTAACTCCTTCAATTGATATTTCTTATTCTGTAAAGATGTTACTTTAACCCAAGAAAACATGGTTCCATTTCTTCACCAATATGTATTTTACTGATTCACAGTGGATCTGAGTGGTGAATAACTTACCATTGCCATATGGAAAAGCCCGTGCAGAACGGCTGTCATAACCAGAGGAATGGCCACTGTGGAGGAAAGAAATCTCTTTATATCTGATGCAAATAAGTACTCAATCTTAACAGTTCAGTAAAACAAAGATAGCAAAACAACAAAATTTAACCTTTAAACAATCTGCTACAGAGTCTTGATATTTCTTAATATGACAACATAGACTTTTTCACCTCAAAACATCAAGACCCAGTAGTTACTTGTTGGTACTACTTAACATGACTCATACAATCAATTTCAGCTTTCTCAGTAAGATAGAGGGAAAGTTTGAGGTTAACAGAATGTTTGAGTTTTAAAACTCAATCTTAAAAAAATTAGTTTTAATGCCTATAAGTTGGTTATAAACCAATCGATAGTATTTTAAATGGACATTTTGGCTGAGAAACAAGTATGTGTTCAACAAGAACTTAACCAAATCCTGGGGCTGGAGAGATGGCTCAGCTGTTAAGAGCACTGGCTGCTATTCCAAAGGACCCATGTTTAATTCTCAGCACCCACATGGCAGCTCACAACAGCCTGTAACTCCAGTTCCAGAGGATCTGACACCCTCACACCAATGTACATAAAATAAAATTAAATTATTTAAAAAAGAAAAAAAGAAAAGCAAATCCTCACCTTTCACAATTTGCTTTCTGGAGTGGCACTTTGAAACCACTGGGATGGCTTGATGCCACTCATGAGCCCAACTGTCCTCTGTTTTTACATAATTTGACTATTGGTTTTTAGAGTATGTTCACTTTGAGTGAAGTACTGGAATAGCTCCTGTTTCCTAGTGAGTTCCGCCTGCCAGGACATGTGCTGTTCTAATCTTCAGAACTGAGTCTAGAGACCATAAGCTAGCAATACTGATTGTTTAAACATTCTACCACCAAGTCTTCAATATAAGAGACTAAGAAGATTAAATATAAGACGGGAGAAAATAAAGCCACTGCCTTAGAGGATGGATCTGGTCCTTCTGTGTGGAGGTAGAGACGCAGCAGCATAGCAGAAAGAAAACAGCATTTCTTTCTCATTAAGGTTCATTTCCCTTTCCAGCAGATACAAACTAAGTATTAAAGATTTCTAACAAACTATTTTTATTTCTTGAAGATTTTCTTTGCCCTGTTTTGGTAACAGGCTATAGTTACATAAAAGTACTCAATACAGATTAAACTTATGAATTAACAGGCAGGTGCTATGTCTATAATAATTATCATTAGAAAATATTAGAAAAGACACACGTGTAAGGTTCTGTTGCAAGGCTGTCAATGATCATCCGCACTGCTTTACCTTTCTATTGTTGGTATGAGAGATGGAGGTGGAGCGCCTGGTGGAGGAGGGAAACCTGAAACATTCAAACAGGAGAAAAGATAATTAACAGGATACATATGTAATTTCAAGAGTGAAACACAGTTGCTGAGTATCACTAAGATTTTCTGGGGACACAAATGTGCTTCTCTACATGATTATGAACAGGAAAAAAATAGAGCTGAAACTTATAAACAGTTTTTTTAGCGCAATAATGCTGTTAATTAACAGTCTGATCTAACATACAGAGCACAAATTGTCAGGACACCTGGTCTTATTTTCAGCACCACACACAGCCCATTTTGTGCATATAAGAAAGTTAGTCTCAATGCCTTACCTTTTCCACATAAAAAAAAGTAGTAGTTTTGCCATCAGATTATGTTTTGAAGAAACACAAATAAAATAGTCATTTAAAAATAGTCTGAGTTTCAGATTTATAGAAATTTCTTTAAAGTGGATAATTTATAAGCAAAGCCTAACCAGTAAATATATATGTTCATAGCAAGAACATCTGCCATGAAATATTTTAAATAACACAACCCCAATGAACTACTTTACAAAGCAAAGCACATAATGGAATTTTTGAATGGTCTTGAGGCAACTCATTTGCAACTTCGTATTGTGAGGTCAGCACTCTCAGCCACTCACACAGCTAAATGAAATTCCATAGAATAGCACAGCTAAAGGGTCCTCAGCAGCAGTCTACTCTAGACTTCGACAGCCAGAACGTAACAGTGTCACAGCCAATGACTCACAGTTCCACAACTTCTGATACCTATTTCCCCCCAGGTTAACAACCTCCAGTATTAGGACATGCATCAAATTCAACAGTTTCAATCCTTTGCCCTGTGGTTCACGTACTGACCGAGATCAGTCCACTGCTACACGCCCATTGTCTTCTACTTCCTGGCAACTTTCCACTATGGTTCCCTTCCAGTGTCCTCTGGGAGAGAAATTCCAGTGCTCGTTCTTCTCAAAACTTCATTTACTCAGTCTTTAGTCCTGCTTCCAACTATTTCAAGTTCATTATGCTTGTCAGTCTGTCCAGTTTTAGCATCTGTAACTCTTCTACTACCATCAAGCAGGCCCAGGGTTAGCAACTACCACAGTAGTCCTCAAGTCCATGTCCTACATGACACAGTTTCACAGCCATACTGTATTTCACACTAAAAAGACAAGACAATCCCTAAGACTTCCCCTGGCCAGCCCTTTCTCAGCCACACAGTCAGTGACTGTGTTCCTAGCTAAGTATGCACACTAAGCTGTGCACTCTGAACTTCCCTTTCTGCTCCTCCAGATCATTTGGAATTAGATCCGCTCTTCTCAGAAACATCACTAGTCATTTTTTTCACAGCCCTTGGTTTTTAACACCGAACTCAGTAAATACACTTTCTACTGGGGTCACCATTACACGATAAAAAACGATTGACAAATATATAAAGATAGCACTGGCTACAGAAACACTCCTACTGACTACACCACTGCCATGCCCAACTGAATACCTCTAAGAACAAGTACTTGACTAGTTATTAAGCCATACAACTGCTCTGTAGTTAAGAACATATTTTCTCATGACAATGAATTATGACAAAGGGTAAAACAATTAGAAGTCGTGATAAAGTCAAGATAAATTATTTTTCTCTTCTCTGAGTCACTTTCACACACAACAAAATCATTGGTCTAAAAAGCATTTCAAAGAGTGATTTATTTTATATCTTCTATTGTTTCCTCATAAATTGATAAGGTGAGAATATCTATTTCTACAGAAATTGGTAAGATAGGCTTAAGAAAACTAAACATCTTAAAACTGGAATGAAGCAAAGGCAGAGCTGAAAATAGGACCTTGAAATCCCAGTGGCCTAGTGCACATTCTAACCGCATCAACACCGTCCCTCCTGTAATGATAAGCTTGAAATTTCATGTTCATTAACAATGATGGAGAAAACATGAAAAAAGTTTTACCTGGAGGTGGTACAGTTATTGGAATACCTAAAAAACAAGTGATGAAATTTAATATAGTAACTGGATTTCAGAACCTGGTATGTTTTTATGCCATCACCATAACAAACTTTGAAATAAAACCCCTGTCTCGGCACCCTGGCTTAGCACTCAAGAGAAGCACTCTGTTTTCTTGCAGACCAATGATTCAAGTACAGCATCCAACTTCCCTGATGAAAAACCAGTCTACCAACTTCATAACAAGATTGCCCCACTAGTTGAAATCACAAATTAAGTTAAATGGCACATCACTTAAAAAGCACACTTGTGACACAAAATATCAAACTCCATAATGTGGAAAAACTCACTAAATTTGGTCATCAGAAACCAATTTTGTTAGTTTAACACTTTAATGTAAGTACTACATGTAGGTAAAGATTACGGCTGTCATTCACTTCTGGTAAGGCCAGTGTGGGCTACTCAAGTGTGAAGACTGCTTTGCTGCTGTTGCCAGAAGTCAACAGTCAATACTCTTTGATTTGAAGAAGCGGGAAAGAAGGCATAAGAAGCTTACATATGGACACATGTATACACCCACACCCACCTGAACATAAGCACATAATTGCCTTCTTCAGGTGTTAGTAAAGCAATACCGGAGTGTCGCTCAATTCTTTAGTTGCTTAGTACTGTTAAGTACTAAGCAACTAAAAGTAAACCCTAATTTTAAATTTAAAAAATACATGAAAGCCAATGTATAACATGAAAACTGGAACTGCCTTTAGTTGAAAAAAAAAATGGCCTCACAAGTAAGAAAAGAGGAAAAAAGTTCACTTTTTTCATTAAAATTAAATCTTATCTTTAAAACTATCAAAATTAGCTCAAAGGAGAGGAACAAACCCACTTACTAACTGCACACAAGTGAACAGAAGCACTTTCGGGTGATTTTGTGACCATGGAAAGCTGCTGCAGGCTGACTGTAAAATGTTCTGATCAACATGTTTTATTGGAAGAAGGCTGTCATGAATAAGAACTTAAGACAGCATATGGCCTTAAAACACAGACCCAAATACCTGATTTAATCCCATGAAATAAAAGGCTATAAAACTAGCAAGAGTGAAAAAGTATGTAAGGCAGCCATGGCATTCCCAACCTGCCAAACTAACACAGGCAATCCCATTTTCAGCTTTCCCAAGGTTTTAGTCTGATGCCTCTCATATCACTGATGTCTAGCAGATAGCTCTAACCAAGAATCCCAACTGTAAAGCTAAACGAGGGAAGGCAGGCAGGCAGGAATGTTTTTAATATATACTACTACCTATATATACTATATACTATACTTACAATAGTGCAAATATTTAAAACACTACCGGCTGTTTCACATTTAATAATGTTTTTAATGTGTAAGACTACTACTAGATCAGTTCCCACTCTGATACTTTCATTCTAGAAATACGATCTAAGTGCGTTTATGAATAACAAGCACTACTCAGCTACACTTACTAAAATGAGAATTAGTGCAAAAATGACACAATTACTAACTAGTTGGGGCCTTCAAAACATAGTCCTCAAAAGTATGTAAACTGGAAACAAATACAGAAGGCATATGACCAAGTTAATTCCTCTAAGAGCAATAAAATTACTCTGTTGGTTAGTTTTGTGTCAAATTGAGACAAGCTGGTGTCATTTGGGAAAAGGGACTATCAACTGAGATAATGTCTCCATAAAACTATTCTATAGGCAAGTCTGTCCAACATTTTCTTAAAGAATGATTGATGTGGGAGGACACAGCTTACTGTAGGTGGACCCAACCCTGACACCCTGAGCTGTATAAGAAAGCAAGCTGAGCAAACGAGGAGGAAGAAGCCAGTAAGCAGCAAAAACCTTGCTTCAGTTCCTGCCTCCTTGTTCCTGCCTCGAGTTCCATTGACGATAGACTATGATGTGGAAGAGTAAGTCAAATAAAAATATACCCTTTCCGCCCAAAGCTGTTTTTTGCTCATAGTGTTTTATCATAGCATTAGACATCCTAACTAAAACAATTATTATCTGCCTTTAACTTTAATCTTCCTATAGTAGTATCAAAATCAACTGGAACTAAGAATAGAGTAAAAGAAAAAATATCAGATATAGTTGCCTTTCCAGTTGGTGCCCATACAACAGAAAACTTCACGCTACAAAGGGCTCCTCCAGTGAGACTTACTTCCTAAGATTCTACTTCAGTGTAAACACTTGGTCACAGAAAGGACTATGAAGTTGATAAAACATACAACCAATTCCTTGACACTTCCCAGAAACATTTTCAAACAACTAAGGAAGTTTAGCAAGTGATATAACAGAAAACCATTTTCACTTAAAAATCTCCAGTATTTAACACTTATTAAAGAAACAAAACAAGAATGTAAGGAATGGAAAATTCATTCCCCAAATCCTTTTTTTCTTCCTTGGACAACTCCAATAGACTCAAACATACAAATCAAGTGCTTTGCTTCTTTTATATATGTATGTGTATACATGTTTGTATATGTATGTATGATTGCATGTACATATGTATGTATGCTTTGTTTTGCTCTGAGACAAGGTCTCATTATGTAGCCTTGGCTAGTCTAAAACTCTCTAGACAAACAATCTGGCCTTGAACTCAGATATCTACCTGCACCTGCCTTCCGAGCTCTGTGGTTAAAGGCCTGTACCACCACCTCTGGCCTTATTTTATTTATCTATAAAAATGATTTTTTGCCTGGAAGGCCTTCCCTAGTGATACTACTGTAAGTTTCAGCAAAGTAATTATCCATTCACATCCACACACTTCCCTGCATCAGAACCACCCGGAGTTTGTGAGCAGACTGCTGGGACATTCTAGAGATTCTCATTCAAAATGTCTAACATAATATAAAAACATATCTGTATTGCCAAGAAATCCTCAGGAGATGAAGTTATTAGCCTGGGATCACACTGAGAACACTGGATTATAACCCATACTTCGAACCTTATCTTTAAGAGTCTTAGTAATACAGTTGAAAAGTAAAACCAACTTTAAATTTTTATAAAACAAAGGCATTATTTTCCTAAGACTAAAACACAGCAACAATGTATACTACTGTTAAGACACTCAGAGGGGGTGAGAGGATGAACAGAGACAGACAGACAGAATGTTTACCTTTTTTCTGTATTTCATGATTATTCCTAAATGTAAAGGGGGTGGTGAATGCCTTTAATCCCAGCAGAGGTAAGAGGATCTTTGTGAGTTCGAGGCCAGCCTGGTCAAAAAACTAGTTTCAGGACAGCCAGGGTTACATACAGAAACCTTTTTCTTGAGGGGGGGAAAAAAGTGGGGGAGGCTAAAATCCCACCTGGGGACTGAGGTGAAGAAACAGAAAGGCTGTATTCCTGATAAATATTTAAAAAACAACAAAGAGATACCTGTATCAGGAATTTCTGTAAAATATTCAAGACACATAAAAAACAAAGCAAAACAAAAACCCAAAAATTATCTTTAAATAAACTTATTTTCATCAGTGATTTGTAGAACCACGCTAGGGAGCTTCTGACATGGTTCTATAATTCCTTCATCCTGGTACAAATGCCTTTGCGTAGTTCTGGTATTTGAATCATCTTCTAAGTGAACAGGACATCACAGCTATTGTATGACATGTACAAGACAAAGCCAGCAAAAATGGTAAGGCCACTTCCATGACTGGGCTACAAAAGACAGTGACTTCTACTTTGCTGGCAGTCTTCCAATGGCTACCTCAGATGTTGGGGAAAACCACAGCCAGTGAGGACCTCAAGCCCTTTCAGCCCACAACCTGGAAAAAGAAGAAAGGGGTGGAAACAGAGGATTTCCTGTGGCTACTCTTTGGGTTTAGCTCCCTGCACCCACCACAGGGATATGCAGAAACTGTAAGGGGATCTGACACGCTATTCTGATCTCAACAGGTACTAAGTATGCATGTCACATACACATAAAAATAAAAATAAATAAATCTTTTTAAAAAAGAAAGCTGATTTTTATTGAGTGAGTTTAGAGACTAACCTTCCTCAGTTAAATCCTTAGAAATGACTGTGAAGACTGAGAGAAAGGTTCATATAGAGAACTTTTCCTACTCCTAGATTCCTAATCCAGACAGTAACAATATGATTTTTAAGCTACTACATTCTAGATAATTTGTAAGGTAGTAATAGAAACACAATAATACCTACCTATCTTTTCTCTTAATAAGTTCAAAACAAAGGGAAAAGGGGGCAGAATTATGTGACTTCTGTTTCTCACTAAATTCCAAACCCTATTAGTACTATAATGTAAGTCTAGAAAAGCCTGGCATAAGCTATTTTTACTGTAAGCCAAAGTCAGAAATGTGTATTTTTAAAAATATCATTTAACAGAAATGCTTTACAAATTAAGCATATGAGCATACAGACGTACATACAAAGAACACTGCAGAATACTATAAAGTACTGTTTTGCAAGTTGCAAAAGAAGAAAGTCATTGTAAATGTATGATTTACAATCTATGATCACAAAATTTAAATCAACCGAGTTCCAGCATATTTCTTATCTAAAACACTATCAAAAGAATAAGATTTTATATTTTTTAGTATCAATCTAATTTATAAAATTTAATTCCTACAGAAAATAAAATTTCATCTCCAATTAAAACATATTTGATAGAAATGCCAATGTTTTAGAGAAAACTTACAGTTGATTTTATCAGATCTAACATACTAAAATTACTGGACGACTGGACGAACGGAGGAAACAAGGGCATACATGAAAGCACACTTCAGCTCTACAAACTGCAATGATAATGGCACATTGAGGACTTAGCTTACTCAGCACAGTTCCTTGTACAAAACCTTGGGTTTGATCCCAGAACTCCACAAACTGGACATGGTTACAAATGCCTGTAAACCTAGCACCATGAAGGTGGAGACAAGAACAGAAGTTTAAGGTTACACAGACCTTACCTTTAAAAGAAAGAAAATTAAATGTGGGGCTCATACCTGTAATCTTAACACTTGGGTATGCAGAGGCAGGAGGACTGCTATTAAGTCTGAGGTCAACATGGGCTTTTCTTTTTAACGGCATGGTAGACGGCACAAGTGCTTGTTATGGAAGCATCATACCTAAGACTACAGCCATGTAAAAGTGGAGGATAAAGGAGTGCACCTGTGATCCAAATCTGCGGGGAGGCACAGCAGACAGGCAGACCAAGACTACCTGACCAGCCGGCTGAGCTGAGCGGTCAAGCTCCAGGTGCAGTAAGAGCTGAGAAATCCTGCCTCATGGAATAAGGCAGAGAGCAGTAGAGAAAGGAAGACATGTGAAGTGGACCTCTCGCCTCCACAGGAGCACGCCGTGTGAAGGCTGGTGACAGCCACCCCACACAACAGACAACATTATGATTTGAGTATCCATACAAAGAGACATGAAAAACTCATCTTAAGCTTTTAATAGCTACCAAATTTACATATAAAACAGAATGTAACAGCAAAGCGAATTAACATTCAAAAGTCTAAATTATAAGCTTTCTCTAAAATTAGTTCGATATCATCAAATTCTTTTTTAGAAACAAAATAAGCCAAACACCAATGGAAAAATATGATCAGTCCTCTATAAGCTACCTAGAAAAATAAAATGCTGAGACAGGAAGAACAGAGACCAACACCTGGGAATAGATGTAGTGAGTCCGATTGGGCAGAAAACACGGTGGGATGGATGACAAAAAGGTTTAGGGACAGTGATGCAACAAAATAAATAACAGTCGCAAATGGTTAAAATAATGGATACAAACATTTGACAACAATCATTGACATAGAAAAATAAGCTAGCCTAGAACACCAATCCTACTAATTTTACAGTATTTTATTCTAATTTTCAATTATTTCAAAACTAATGCATCCAGCTAAACATAAGATAATGCAAGCCCAGTAACTGAACGGATTAAAGAATATCTAATTCTGCTCTTTACAGGTACCCTGACCTCTGAACTCAGAAGTATCTATGCTCATCACCCTAAAGGGGGAGGAAAACTTCTAAGATGCTATATTCAATAGTGCATGTGCACAGTCCTGTGATGGAGCCTTCTTAGCAGGTACAGATCCACTGCAACTTGCTTAGTAAAGAAAACAGACCAGAAACCTGCCTGGCATTGTGCAGTTCTATTATTTTCAAGTTAATCACTTAAAACCTCACTAATATCAATTTCAGGTGTCATTCTAAGACAAATGAGTTTAAAGACGGACTGTCCTTAAGACAGTGCCTTAGAAAGGAAGCATTCAATGCACTAGATGACTGGTTTAGTGGTTCGATTATTACTTTGAAAAGCGCAGACCCTACTCAAGTTTTCCTGAAGCATATTATAGTATTTTCTGATTCATTAGACAGTGAACAGATTGTAAATTACAGAAATCATGACTAATTACTATTTGTTGTCAAATTACCACTACTACTGTGGTTATATTAAGTATTTTAGCATTTTCAGAAGTCTCTCCATCTATGTTTGAAGTAGCCTCTTCTTCATTCTATGATAGCCAAAAATATTCTGTCCCTCTGTGTTCCTGAGGAGATTTGGTTCACACATGTCTGCAGATGGATATTTGAGGGAAAGAGAAGAAAATATATCTCCTATCAATTAGTTGAAAATGTCTTGGGAAAGAGCTGTTTCTGTTAACTTACATTTAAAAAAAATTTTTTTAGATGTTATTTATGTGTGTAGGTGTTTCATATAAATAAATGTGACACATGCATGCCCAGTACTCTTGGATGTCTGAAGAGAGCATCAGATCCTTTGAAGCTGGAGTCACGGATGGATGTGTGCTACCATGTGGGTGCTGGGAACTGAACCCAGGTCTTTTGCAAAAGCAGCAAGCATTTAGAGGGTGAACTATCTTTTCACATCTATCAGGTCATAATTTTAAGAACTATTTAAGAACACTCATTACAGGAGTATTCTTATAAACCTCCAGAGTTGACCACAAATTTCAATTTCCAAACCAGGGGATATCTATGAATTTACTTATGCTGAGATAAAAGGTGGAAGGTAGGTCAAATGGCAGTGGTGCACGTCTTTTAATACCAGCACTTGGGAAGCAGAGGCTGGCAGATCTCTGCGAGTTCAAGGCCAGATTGGTCTTACAAGTTAGGTCTATTCCAAGCAAATCTAAAAATGTAGTCTCATTTTCTTTCTGTTTTTTTAAAGATCATTTATCTATTTATTTTCTTATTTATTTATTATGTATACTGTGTTCTGTCTGCATGTTTGCCTGCACGCCAGGAGAGGGCATCAGATTTCATTACAGATGGTTGTTAGCCACCATGTGGTTGCTGGGAATTGAATTCAAGACCTCTGGAAGAGCAGCCAATGCTTTTAACCTCTGAGCCATCTCTCCAGCCCCATCATTTTATTTTCTTAATAAGGAAAAGCTATTAACATCCAAAAATATGAACATATCATTACTATATCTGAATAATATTTAGAGAGAATTAATTTTATGAAAAGTTACCATTAAAATAAATTTAAAGAAAGTCTCAAAAGGATTTTCCTCCTTTATGTTTCCAAAATAAATTTTTTTAAAAAAGGGTGTTTAAGAAAAACAAAGCACCTTTCAAGAGGCAGTACTTGAAGAGACTCTAGCCGACCCAGCTTTCTTTTACAAGGAACACGAGATTCTACAGTGGTTTCAATCTCAGTGACTGCAGAACCACAGGGTAGTTCTACAGCAAACGACACCTGAACATCCTGCTCTCACTTAGCTGGTGAGTGCCTACAAATCCACACAGATCAGCTGTGCAAAACTGAGTGAATGCACTACCTGGCAATCTGTAAGTCACATGTGGTGCATGGAAACATAAACATGTGACTGGCTAGTTCTATCAGCTAACAAACTCAGGGAATGCCAAGTGTATACACAAGACTTGCACTGTGGGAGACACAGACTTATACATGTGGGAACAGCACACACAACAGTAAAAATAGGACCAATTCAGATGGAATGAACTGATAACTCCAGGTAGCAAACATGCCATGGTCGCATACTACATAAGTAAGGAGGGAAAGCAGGAAACTGAGCATTAAGTTTATAATTAGACTAATCTACAGGAAAATCAATGGTACTATATAGTACAATGTCACAGATAAGCTGAACATTATTCAAAGAATTGTTACCTTTATAAAAATTATCTATTTGGGGGCTGGAGAGATGGCTCAGAGGTTAAGAGCAGGCTGTTCTTCCAGAGGTCCTGAGTTCAATTCCCAGCAACCACATGGTGGCTCACAACCAGCTAGAATGAGATCTGGTGCCCTCTTCTGTCATGTAGGCATGCATGCAGGTAAAACACTGTATACAAAATAAATAAATCTTTTAAAAAATTATCTATTTTGCTTTCATTTTATTTATTTTGTATGTAGGAGGGGTGGTAGAAGTAGGGAGTCAACTAGATGTCAAGAAGTCAGGTCTCTCCTTTTACATGTGGATCCTAGAATCAAATTCAGATCATCAGGCTTGGTAACAAGGGCCTAACCCAGTGAGCCACTGTTTCAGCCTAATACTATTGTTAGTATAAACAAGCGTAAAATGGCAAAGAAATTAGTGTAATTTTACCATCTGATAAAATGAAAAACTTCCATTGCCTATCACCAATATCCTACAGTCTCCTAGTATTCTTTAACAGCAAAGTACTCTTCACTATTTCGTACCTTACCTTTTGCTATCTTGGTCAATGTGTCTTATACATATAAAAATGTTAGGATACAGTATCCAATATGAGGATACTGCACTATTAATAAATAACATTTAAAAAAATTTTTCTCAGTCACATGCAAAAACATACATGCATCTAAAAAACATGCTAAGTGAATCAAAACAGATACAAGGAGTCAAACACTGAATGGATGAACTCACATGTGAAATCTAACACAAACTCAGAAATGCAGTGCAGAACAGAAATTAACAAAAGCTGGGATGAGAGTTGGAAATGGGAAATGTTGTTTGCTAGGGTACAAAGTTTCAGTCTCATACATTTACTGTACAGCAAAGACTACAGTTGATTACAACTATTTATTTCAAAATAGCTTATAGAAAAAATTTTGAGGTTAGAGAGATGGCTCAGCTGTTAAGAGGACATACTGTTCTTGCAGAGGACCTGAAGTCAGTTCCCAGGACCCATATCAGACAGTTCACAGCAGCACGTATAGCTGCAGAGGGATACGTACCTCTGGCCTCTACGGACACGTGCACATATGTGCACGTACCCACACACAGACACACATAAACATATATGTAAATTCAAAATCTTTAAAGGATAGATTTTAAGTTGTTTTACCATAAAATATGGTGAATATGTAAAATGAAGGCATGTTAATAAGCTTAAAATTATTCCATAATGAAGATAAATAAATCAAAACACATTGTGGGGCTGGGAAGATAGCTCAAGCACTGACTCTGTTCTTCCACAGGACCTGGGTTCAATCCCCAGCACACACATGGCAACTCACAACTGTCTGTAACTCCAGTTCCTGGGGATCCAACACCCTCACCCGGACATACTTGCAAGCAAAATACCAACACACATTAAAATAAATGAATTAAAAAAAAAACACTGAGCATCATAAACAAATACAATATTTGTTGATTACAACAAAGAGGACCCTAAGAGAGACAGACATGGATCTAATCTATATGGGAAGTAGAAAAAGACAAGATCTCCTGCATAAATTGGGAGTGTGGGGATCATGGAAGAGGTTAGAAGGGAAGGGAGCAGAGAAATATATATAACTCAAAAACAATAAAAATGTATTGATTAAAAATAGAAATTTTTAAAGATTTTTAAATTTTCAAAAAGAAACTTCAATACTAGTAAAGAATTTTAATATTAATAACAAACTTTAGTACTAGTAAAGTTGAGCATATTCAAAACTTCATTATTTTGCATCTTATCCCTTTTTCTTCTCGAGAATAAGGGTTTCATTTAAGAAGCACATATCATTATGAATCATCTAAGTCCCTTTCATCTGGTTAATTCTCAACAAAGACTCAAGAGTCACGGGCCTAGTCTAAGCGGGACTGTGCTCTGTCTGTTTAGAAACACTACCTTGGAGAGGAACGTCTGTCCTATTGCATTGACCTCTACTCCAAAATAACAGATTTGTCTCAGACCATTTCTTGTAATATCGTCTCATCTTATTTCAGAGTTGAAGTGAGAGTAAAGGACTGTAAGGTGTTGAGGACACAGGGCAGACGGAGCAGCTGACATCTGCAGGTAGGGATAAGCACTAGGGAAGAAGCAGCCTGGCTCTGGACTGAGCACAACAGACACCTTATAGCAGGCGGCTCAGTCACGGTACAAGAGTAAGTAGGAGCCACACGTACTGAGTAAAAAGAGAAGGCAAATCCTAAGGCATGCTTCCTTATAATCCAAGGGACCTGATAAGAGTTTCCACTTACTAGTGGCATTCTCCTAGGGAAGACTGTAATTTAAATGTCAATCAAGATGCTGGTGTCCCAAAGAACTGGTTAAGGCGAGAAGCACTGAAAACTTACTGAAGGAAGGTAAGAAGTCACTGGGTGAGCTTTGGAGACTTTTTCATGTATTACTAATGTTCTGAGTTTCTAACTCTCAAAAGTAGTTAAAAACATAATAACATTGAATTTCTGTGCTGTTTAAAGAAATAAACATTAAACACCCAAGACTCAGTGATTATCTCCTAAATGGAACCCATCACACAGATTCTGATCACTAGACTAATTCCAATCTCACAATATATCATTTTTTGGACCTATTTAATTCTAAGAGAAAATTTAGAACCTTTTCCAATACAAATCAACATACTAATAGCATCTTCAGTTTGTGGCTATTATTATAGTCAAGGTCAATACTATTATCTGTTTATTCTTTTCTACTTTAAAATATCTCTGCTATGCTAAAATAACAAGATATAATAAATACAAGAATAAATAACAAGATTCAGTGTGAATCTACTGAAGATAAAATGCTACTTTTAATGGAGAATAATCAATCAAAGTAGTGTTTCCGAATACAGATTTCCACTTCCCAGATCAAAGTAAGGAACACTAGTTAGAGAAAGGCCTCTCCCGGCTTCCTACCTGGAGGTGGGATCAGAGGAGGAGCAGTGCTGACAGTTGGAGGAGGTGGAAGAAATGGAGGCGGTGGAAGGTGAGTAGGAGGAGCCCCTGGCGGGAAAAATGGAGGTGGTTTGCTGAAATTGTTGTCCACTTCAGTGGCAGATCTGTCAGAAAGGACCTAAAAGTAAAGCATAATTCGTCAGCATGCTAAGTAAATGCTGAGCAGAGTTTAGTCGGTTCACTCCATTCATTCTAAAAAGGGAAATAAAAGGCACATTGATCTCACATGGGGGGGGGTAATATTTCTAAGCCCTGTCTTATATGTACATATTTGAGTACAAGCTCATACACCTACTTTTTAAAATGTTCAGACTCAAAGCCTAGGATTAAAAACTAGACTACCAAAAATGCTTTCAGTAAGAATTAACAAAGCATTTCAGGTTATAAACAAACACTTCATAAACACAATACAGCAAATACCACACTTTAATCTTAGGCAAAGTTCAAGTGCTGGAGTTAGTTACAGTCAGTATAGATTATGCCCTAAGAAATTCACATGCAAGTAGGCAGGCTTATGAGGACCTAATCTCTCCACATGGAAAGTTGTAAGCATTTATTAACAGGCGGAAAATAAGCAGTTATGAATGTAAATAACTTTTCATGTGAGCCTCTGTTAAGAGCAAAAGTTCCCACTGAAAAAGAATGCAGTGTTGACTATGTGAATAGCTAAGAACAAGAAAATCCAAACTTACTAAAGCAATGCAGGAAGGTGACTTCCACAAATTGGGATGTCTAACAGTCACATGACAGATTCTGATATGCAATGAGGTTAATAGCAAAACAAGCTAATGCAATATATATTTATACTCCTGAATTATTACTAAAACATACCATTTAAATATGTTAATTTTTTATTAATTTTTTCTACATTTAAGTATAATAATTTTCTGAGTATTCTACTCATAATCTAGTAAAATTGGAAACCATCTCAAGAAATCTTAACATTTTAATGGTAAGAAGAACTATCTTCTATGTTTACAAAAATTATCTTTAAAAATGCTAAAAAAAACACCCCGCATATTTAATATACTTTATTGACGATAAAGGTGGTAGAGCTCTAAATTATTTTCCCTTCATTTTCTTTTCAATGAGATTATACGGTATTGTTCATAACAAGCAAAGGAAAATTTCACTCACAGAAACTGAGAGGTTATAAATTCTAAATGGAAAGCCTTTCCAATAAGTACAAATAACGCTGAAGGTTTTGCATATGAAATCCCTTCATTGCAATGAAAGCAACTAACACTGACTAGCATTTCAGGGGTCTACATACATACACTGCATTGATGAAACTAGACTACAGAACAGTTGATTTTAAATACAAAACCTGTATGTTGCTGTTTTCGTTTGCCCGCCGTCTTCCTTCTACTCGACTGATGGTTATTGTTTGACCAATGACGTCAATTGCACCGGGCAATCTCCTGAAACACAAGAGTTGAAGCAATTTAGTTTCATCTAATTAGATGATTGAAGAATAATAGAAACATTAACAAATAAACAGCCTTTATGATGTACTTTTAAAATAAAAATTTATAGTTTGCAAACAAATTTATCTTTGTGGAATAGAATCAAATAGTAAATGCTAGACTGGTTGAAATAAAATGTGTGAAACACAACAATTCCAACAAGTAATTCTATTCTTCAAACACCCGGAGTTCTCCAGAAGGGCTAGAAAAGAGATCATGGTCATTTTCACACACAAAAACACCACATACACTATTCTCCATAGTGCGATAGTCCAGGCTTTGAGATCTTAAAAGAAAAAAGGAAACCACATTTTCCCTTCTAGTGACTCTCCTTTAGGCTAACACTCTAAGCACTCAGAAGCCTGGCTTACCTATCATTGTTATATACGATCCCTCTCAAATTTGAGAGGTAAGGATAAATTATCTACCAGAAATCATGCTACAAACCTAACAGAGACACTCAGTAGGCTAATTTTTCTTTTTTAATAAAAGCTATTGTGTAGTTGAGGAAGGACTTTTAAGAACGTATATGCTGAACAAGAAAGAGGAAATCACTTGCAGAAACAGGCTATGAAAAGTGGATGCAAGAAGTGTTTTGCTTTTCAGTACTAACAATTCACACTCTAAACTTCACAGAAGAAAAAATCCTTAAAAGAAATATATCAAAGCTGAAAGAAACATACAAAACAAAATTAGGGTATATTTGTTGTATATGGTAACAACAAAGTGCAGAGTACAATTAACTGACATAATAATTAGATGGTGAAACTAATTTTCATATCTGAAACTTTCTAACCTCATGAACTACATGTGCTTCTTTCCAACAAGGTAAGTAATTCACCTTTGAAAACATGAGGGCTTTTCTGGAAATAATGCATTAGCAAATTTGTTTCCAGTAACTATTATTTTACAGCCCTGAGAATAAGGAAAGCCTATCACTGAAGTACACAAGGATATCAGGAATGTCATCCACGTAGTCAGGATCCCTCACTGTCTTCTACATCAGCCTCGACCCTCTAGTAAAAAGCTCAAATACAAACCAATGTCAGTAATGACCACGTTGTGCTGACTCAGTCCTGCACTTTTAAGACAACAAAACAACATTCAAGCCTTTCTAACCGTATGTGAATCACTGACTTCCTAGAATCCCCATAAAAGCAATGAGCAAGAGTAGTGCACAAATCATAGAGACATTCTGTTTAAAGATTCATTTTCATTTTTATTCAGTTCTGCGCAGGTACCCACGCAGGCCAGAATAAAAGTGTTAGATTCCGGGGAGTTGGAGTTCTGTAGTTACAGGCAGCTCACAGCCACAGAATGTGAGGTGCTGGGAATAAAACACCTATCCTTTGCAAGAGCAGCAAGTTCTTATAACCACCGAGCCCCTGAGATTCACAGAACTTAATACCCTCCACTATAACTGGGGAAATACCCAGACTTCCTACTATATAGGAGAAAAATCCAAACATAAGGGAAGCAGAGTCCTCCAATTTGTACTCTAATTTGTACCTTAAAATAATACAAAACTATGCAGATCACCGCTTCCTATCAAAGCATGTGCCCTCTGCCCTTGGATTCCTACATACTGTAAGATATGGTGCTTATTTCCTCACCATTTACAACCACCAAAATCTACTTCCTTTCCTACTATTCCCCACAACAGAATTGGTTCCTCTCCCAGTTCTGAAGCGTATTCCCATCAAAAGCACTCTGCCACGTTTGTTTGGATTTGCAGTTTGGACTGCGAGTTTCCTGACTCAATAAAGGCATCTACTGGAAAGCAAGCCTCAATACAAGATTAACTTTGTTGTGGGGTGACTGCTAACAAACTGCCTCTTAGCACTGATTACCAGAATTTTCAGTTTTAAGAACTCCAGGAATATCAGGAAGAAAGCATGCAGCTCTTCAACATTACCTAAATGAAGAGCATAATTAGTTTTCTCGGCTTTAAGTGGAATAATCACAAGAAATTCAAGATAGTAAACACCATGTCTGTAAAAGCAAAACAGCGGAGAAGTCAGTCTTCAGAACACACCCCCAACGGAGGTCCAAAACACTGCAATTGCCTCCATTCCATAAGACCTTCTTGCCCAGGTTTTTGTAATAAACAAAAAAACCCACACCAATTCACTTTTCTTATAATGAATTTGACATTTTGTTCACAAGTGGATTATGACATATTCATAGATGTAGCAAAGTAAATAAAAGTAACATGTAACACAATGAAATTTTTTAAAATTCCCTTAGTTCTGAGGCACATTAGTCCCTGACTGTGTGCCCATCAACTTTCCCACTCCACCATCCTGAGGATTAAACCAAGGCCTCAAGTTATGCTAGTTCTCTATCAACTCTCCATGAAAATTCTCAGCAGACAGTTTAGTGCATGAAAATACTCAGCAGTGCTGCACTACAAGAAGAGCTGCCGGAATGCAGATGTCAACATAGTGCATCTAGGCTTACTGGGCTCCAAACCTGCTCAGTAATGCCGAGTCAGCTACTGTTAGTACCACAACTCTTAATATTAGACTCAACTGTATGGTAAAAAGCAGAGACAGAAACTAACCACTCTGGATATCTGAGTTTATCTACATCTTAAGTAGGCTCTTGTTCATAAGACTTTCCATCTTGCAGATATCCTACAACTATGAAATCATCTCTGAAATCAAATTAAAATGTCTTATTTTGATGATTCTGATGTCCCAGAAAGAATAAAGGGCAGCTAATAAAGATAAAACTGGAATTTCTCAATGGCAACTAGAGGTCAAACTAAGATACAGACAGAGCTATCTGCAATCTCTGTCATCATTTTATGTCTAAGCTAACCACTTAACAGGAAGGGCAAAGGAATCCTAGTGCACAGCTATTTAGTGTGTATGATAAGAAGCATTAGCCTGCAGATGGCTTGTTGGTAATTCTAGAACTTGTATTAATTGAGTACTTTAATTATATTTATAACTTATAACTTATGACACAACCACCATTATTTGCATTTTTATATATGAGAATACAGAGCAAACCTATACCCAATGAATTCTTTTTGGAAGAAAGTATGATAGATTGCAGTAATTTTAAAATTTTATTGGTAATAAAACACACAAGAAATGTGTTTTGCCTAAAAAATCCAGAACATATATATTACATTTTTAAAAAATGGAGTTTTGTAAAATGATGCTTACTATAAAAAATACAATATTAAAAGCAAACATAATTTCCTTATAAAAAGCATAATGACAAAACCCAACAAATACCACTTAGAACTACCAAATTGGACTGGCACTCAGAAATGAATTACAACCACATGCTTTAAAAAGTACCAAAACCAGACAAAATTTGCAATATCTGTATGACAAAAGCAAAAGTATATTTCACAGATCCACTCTCAAATGCTGTGTAAAGCACAACAGTGTGAGGCTTAATAAAATCAGGTGAGCCCAACAATGGTAAAGTTTCATCTAAGGAAGAGCAAACGTTCTTAACTAGCACACATCTCTTTCTAAGGATCCAAACCCAAGTAGATAATACGTGTGTGTAAAACACAGATGAGACCACTGTGTGAAGTCAAGTTTACAAATGAGTCATCTCTACAAAGAAAATCCAGAACACTATCTAGCTTTATATTTATAGTCTGAGGGTTTTTTCATAAGAGTTCCTAATAAAAATTAGGCAACAGATATTTCAGAGATTTGTTCTCTCAGAAAAAAATAGCATTTGAGCTTTTCTTATATTAAAACAATCGATTTATTTATTTTATATGTACAGATGCTTTTCCTGCATGCTTATCTGTACACCATGTGTGTGGTGCTTATAAAGGCAGAAGGGCATGATGCCCTGAAACCAGAGTTAGGATAGTTGTGAGCCTCCACTGGGTGCTGTGAACTGAACCCACATCCTGTCCAAGACCAACAAGTGAGCTTAACCACTGAACCATCTCTCCAACCCCAATGTTTGAATTTCCATATGGCCGAATAAAAGACAAATGGAGCCAGTTGTCTCGATCAAGTCATATCTAAACATACAGCTGCGACCTCTCTCGAGCTGCTGTAGGAAAGAATGAACTGACACACAGGACAGCTTAAATGCACGAATGGGAATATGAGGGATATTTTAGACGGTGTGAAAAGCACAAACAAAGGAAGAGTGTAGAGAAAGTATTGTGCAGGATGTCGAATGTAAAATATCTACCATACAGCTTGCAAATGAAGACACATAATACTCTGCTGAAAGCGACTGGCAAAGCCAGAAATTATAAATTAAATGAACATTACATAAAGGACTAAGTGAGGCTATAAATGTTACCCAATGCCAGCTCTCAGTATAGATACAACTATCATTCTATCGCAAAACTCCATTGCAAGCTAGCATTTGATTCGAATCTTTCAGCCAACCCAGAATCAAGCCTCTATATAAGTCAATCTGGGAGGTAATTTTGTTAGCCATGATAAATATAAATTCAATTATTATGCACTACATCAAATTATTATATTGAAGTATCACTAATACAAGTATTAAAATTCTGAATTACATTTCATTGCTAACAATATGAAAAACATCATTCTATTTGACTCCACATATCAGAACTAACTTTACTTAAAATAATTTCAAATTTCTCTTAATTCTACATGTAAAATTTTACTGTCATTTAAGTATAATTAAAATTTGTCACTGAGACTACTGAAATAAGTTATTTTTATCACTCTTCTTTTAATCTACTATGTATTTTGATGGGCATGGGCTTTATTTATTTAATGTGTAATAGTGTTTGTGTGCACTACATGCACGCCTAGTGCCCATAGAGGTCAGAAGAAGGCATCAATTGCCTAGAACTGAAGTGACAGTGATTGTGAACCACCACATTGTACGCTGGAAACTAAGCCTGCAAGAGCAGTAAGTGCTTTTCATCTCTGAGCCATCTCTTCAGCACCCCACCAAAAATCACACACATAAAATTGTTCTGAAAATTTTTACCTTATTGGTTATACCTATACCAATAGTTAGGGTATTTTTTAAAACGTCAAAATACTGTCTTTGACATGAATGCCTACTTTTTTATTTGACATGAATACTTATTCTTTTCTAATGGCAAACCTCAAACTGGCTAGAAATTCTTACAATTCACTAAGAATATATAATTAAGCTTCTACAGGGGAAAAAATAAACTATGAAAATCAAACTTTCTTTTGATAGTGTTGCCCGCCCCTTGCTTTTTGCAAAATGCTACAAACAAAAGCATCTGCCATAATTTACATATCTAAAAGCTTTTAAACAAAAGTGATTAAAATCAAACCACCACAAGATCATTAGTACATGATTTAGACAGAGGAAGCATAAAATTCTTCAACAACACAAAACAAAGCAAAACAACAAAATTAGTCCTTGTTTGGTTGTAATTATTTAAATCTCAAAGGGCATGTTAAAATTATCCTGGTCCATACATTTGAGTCATACACTAAAATAATCATCTCTCGTACTATCATTGGCAATGCATTCTATGGACAGCACTGCTCAGGTCACTGTATCCTTCAGGAATGAAGTTATTCCCATTTTACATTCTTAGAGAAATTGTAGTGTGTGTCTATGGCTGTACACATTGTAAATACAAAATTTAGAACATGAATCAAAATTCTATGGATGGTGGGATCATGAGTCAACCCGTTAACAAGAGAAATGATACAACCTAGGGCAGTTGGTAGACCACCTTACAGGAAGAGCAGGCTTATACACTGTAGCTGGATAGAATTAGAAAGATTCTGTGGAGTCAAATTTTGCAAGTCCCAAAGCGAGTTCAGAAAGTTACACTTCATGTATAAGCAGTGAAAAATAGCTGAGAATATAAAAAAAGGATGTAAAAGAGTAAAGAATTAACATGCAACAAGGGGGAGAGAAAAATCAATTCAGAACACCCATTAGTGTGGTTCAATGTAACAATTACATAATATAAAAGGCCAAAAGGATGAGTAAGACACATGCTGGGTCTCAGTAAACGCCTCAATTGCAATCTGAAAAAGCATCACTGGGGAAAAATATGGTACAGTCTCAAAACTAGTTACCTTATTATATACTGAGACAAAATAATACCAATGATCTAAAGATGAGGAAGTAGCCAATGTTTAAATCAGCCTTACCTTAGATCAGGTGACTCGGCCCTCCCATATCGATCCTGCCACTTCCCAACGCTTGAACTGGCTTTTCTGGAGGCAGTACTTGTCTGAGACTGAGAAGAGGTGCTGTTTCTGGTGAGATAAATTTTCTGTGTTTTTTCTTACATACTGTTGTCTCTAGCCCCCCTCATTCTGTTTATCTTTTCCTGGTATGCTTTTTCTCAGGTGCTCTGATATGTTCCTACAGTACCGTTCTTTTGCGTCATAAAGTGCTTGCTGTAGAACCAATGACTGGAGGCATTTCAATCTAGATGTTATTTAATTTAGATGTTATCTGATCAACTCTAGAACACAGAAAAACTTTTCAACATAGTATGGTGTCAAGATAGAGAAACGAAAAAAGAATCAAGGCTATGCCCAAATAATTAACAAGAAACAAATTCCTGTGCCTTTAAAAATGAATAATAATAATCTTTGCCATTTCACAAAATCTCAATCAAAACTCATAATGTTTCCTCTTTGTTCTTCAATAACACATAGTTGTCAATACAACCAGTTAACAGTAGGGCTCTGATTTGTTTCTTAAAACCTATGATAAACTAAAATTTCATTTCAAAGAATAACTCTTTCCATTTAAATTTCCAGCTATTTAATCCCCAGTGACATGCTCCATACGAAGTTTAGCTAGGCACAATGGCACTCAGAAGGCTGAGACAGGAAGATCACCACAAAAAAGACCCTGTCACAAAAATAAGTACAGCTATTTCTATTCTTGCCAATCCTGTGAAAGATCAATGTTCTTTCAAAGCTACTAAAAATACACGTTTCTAAGTCTACTTCTGGAAACAAGTACCCAGGAAAAATGAACTACAAATGAACTGAAGTGAACCTGGAGCGACAACTCCACAGACACCACTGGAGAGTCCTCCCTAACGGTGGCTCTTTGTTCCATACCCTACATGTATGGAAAGAAATTCTTTCGTAGTCAGAGAGGAAAAGAAATGCTAAAAGTGAGCAGGTTAAAAGAACAGATAATACTACAGCACATGAATAGATGTTTTCATCATTCATCCTCAGTCTAAAACAGAACAGAAAGAACTGCTAACGAATCCTGAACTCTATACTAATCGTGTGTCTTAATGGCTAAGCAGAAATTCCAAATCTATTAGGACTGTATTTGATTATGGATCAAATGAGTAGTATACTGAAGCTGTTGGGAGCCAGATTATCAGCATGAGAAAGAGAGACAAAATATGGACTAGTGTGGAGAAAGGACACACTCTGGTGTCAAACTGGATATCAAAGAAACATGATTTCATGACTAAAACTTTATTTAAATATATGCAAGTGACACTTTCATATTAAAATCGCTATCTTTCCTCCTAGCTGTTAAGTGCTAAAAAGGCCCTGAAAAGAAATGATACCCCAGTACAATGAGCACAGCTACCAGCCTGATCTTGCTTTTAAACTAGTATTTCCTCCTAAGAGGGGATGTCTTGAGAAGAAGTCAGAAGTACAAGATGAGCTTGAAATACTGTTAACACCAAAAAGTACAGCACATACACACACACACACACACACACACACACACATAGTAAAAAGCAATTTTGAAGAGACTCCACCAACCAAATTTGGAAATTTTGACACGTCAAAACAATTTACTGTATATATAAAAAGCATACCATAAATTCACACACCATAAATACAAATAAATCAAACTTATAAGCCCCCACGTTCTTTTACACCTAAGAATTAATGCATTTAGTGAGGCAATGTTGGAAATGCCTGTTCTGTACTAGAGAGGGTGAAGTGGAAGGACTGTGAGTTTAGAGCTAGCCTAAGCTACATAGTAAAATCTTGTTTCAAAAAATTGAAAATCAGGAGTTGGAGATGGCTCAACGGTTAAGAGCACACTTTGCTCCTTTCAGATAACCCAAGTTTGGTTCTTAGCAACCACATATGGTGGCTCACTAATACCTTTAACTCCATTCCAGGGGATCTAGCACCCTCTTCTTGCCTCCTCAGGAACTAGATATACCTGTGGCACACACAGACAAAACACTCATAAAAGCAAATAAGAATGAATAGATGGCTTAATGATTAAGAGCACTGAGAGCTCTTCTAGAGGACCTAGGTTTGAGTCTTCGCACCCACAAGGCAGACCAAACCTTGTCTGCTTCAAATGATCCAGCCCACCTCTCTGGGTACCATGCACACATGTGGTGCACAGACTTACACGCATGCAAAACACCCATACACATTAAAAAGATAATTTAAACAAAATTTAGAAGTTAGTCACTGTTTTATAGACATTATAGTAGCAACTCAGTTATTTAAAAAGCAGCAGCAGATGCTAACGTTCTTGGGAAGTTAGGACACTTATAACCAGTTTCTCTGCAAAATTATTATTATTTAAATGATTCTAGGAATCAGACAGAGGGCCTTGTACATGCTATGTCAGACTTTGGGACTTGCACACATTAAGGGCAAGCAATTTTTCTAAAATTGAGCAACATCCCCAATGCAAAAATTACTTCTTGAATGCCAAAGGGGAAACAGGAACTTGATGCAGAACCAGAAAGGTATAGCCACAAGTAATTCACCAGATTTACCATCATTAATAAAAAAAAAACAAGTGGGGCAAACTGGGATTCTTTTCTGGAGGCTGGTGTACTGAATAGGAGAACACGGCATCATTTAAACAAGAGTCTCAAGCACAGGCCCATCTAATGAGGAATTGGCAAAGCCAGATTGAGGAAGCAGCTCTAAAACAACTGGATTGTACTTGTCTAGAATACAACAGAAGGCTGGGAAGCTGCTCTAGATGATAAACACCTAAAGAGAGAGCTCAAATGAATAACCCTGGATTGAGTCCAAGGTCAAGAAGAAAAGGAATTCAGTAAAGGGCCACACTGAGATAACTAACAAATAACTAGCAATAACTAGTAAAATTGATGATCTGGGTATTAGATAAAGGATTGATTTAGCATTACATTTTCCTGACTTTGATAACTGCCCTATTTATACTTATGCCCATCCATGTTCATAAGAAATACAAGGTAAAGTGTTTAGAGGTTAAGAACACAATGCATCCAATGTTTACCATCCCAATTAGTACCCAAATGGTTGAGAGAGAAAAGCATTTTTAACAAGAAAAATAACATGTTAGGACCTAGTGAACTGTGTAGGTGAAGTTCTCCCTGATTTACTTGCAACCTGTAAGTTTGAATAATAGTCAAAACAAAACAGTACAAAATGAAAACAACAAAGGAAGGAATAGCAAAGGTCTGTTTTCCAATCTCCTTGCTTGTTTACAACAATATATTGCATTGGGAAAATCTTATCAAGATGTACATTTGTATCACTTTCCTGTAGATATGTACTTCAAAAGAAAATAATATGAAAACTTAAAAATATTAAACAAGCATTCAGATATAGTAAACGTAGAACTTTCCTTAAGTATGCAAACTTGATGGACAGTACAGAAGTTACAAATTCACCTTTTCTACTAATACGAAATTTAAGAAGTTCTTTGCTAACATCTACCTACACATTAATAAGACAATCTAAAAGAGATCTAGTGCTTAGGCCAGTATCATAGATCACTACTTGCTGTAGGACAATGGTCTTGTACTTTGTAAAGATTTGCCACTTGTATTTTAATAAAACGCTGATTGGCCAGTAGCCAGGCAGGAAGTATAGGAGGGGTGACCAGGCAGGAAAGAGGCAGGGCCACAAGAAAAGGAGAATTCTGGGAAGAGGAAAAAGTCAGTCTGCAGTCATAACCCAGACACAGAAGAAACAAGATGAGAATGCCTCGCTGATAAAAGGTACCAAGCCACACGACTAACACAGACAAGAATTATGGGCTAATTTAGGATGTAAAAATTAATTAATAAGAAGCCTAAGCTAATAGGCCAACCAGTTTATGATTAATGTAGACCTCTGTGTGTTTCTTTGTGACTGAACAACTGTGGGACTGGGTAGGATAGAAACCTCTGTCAACAACTACTCTTAAATATCTGTTTTATGTCTCAGAGATGATAATAGCTGACTATTTTCCCCCTAAACTCAATAAAAATTTATTTCCAAAGATTTTATCCAATTTCCATACATATAAAATGACCTCCCCACACATACACACATACATTATTTTTAGGGGAATAATTTACAATGATTATAAAAAGTCTGTTTTTGATTATCTGAAGATAAAGTCAGAAAACAAATGTTCCTACTGAGGAATGAGCACTGTCCTTTATATTCAAAACTGATGATAAAAGCGTACTAATTATGTTTCTATCAGTTGCAAGGGCAATTACTCATACTTTCTTAAGTAGTGCTAGGTCTGCTAATTTTCCCATCCTTCTTTCATGCATTTTTTTATGTCCCTTACCATCTTTTTCAACCCATCTCTCTTTATGTCTATCTTCCAATGTCTTCATCTCTACTTAGATTCACAGTCATTACTATTATCACCCCTTAGGCTCCTGTATCCCTTAGTTACCTGGCATAATCTCTGCTCCTGTGAAATACAACTTTAATTGCTCTTCTTGAACACATTTAAAGCATACTTGACTTGGCTCATTTTAGACCACAGCATTAACCTAACAAACATAGAGCTTCCCTCTTTATGCCATCAACTTTTCATTTTACTAATTTGCATCAACATATAATACATTGTTTCTCCCATTTTGAAGAAAGCCTTCATACTCTGTTTCCTCCAATTACTGCCAAGTGAGCCTAGTCTTTTTTCCCACAAGTTTATTCACTTACACCAAAAAGAGACTACTTTAGGCTTCTCTTTTCAACCATTAACACCCCATTCCACCATCTTTAGTCTGTCCTTAGCAATCTGAAGAGAATGGCCCACTGTTATCATTATCCACTGCCTGCTGTCATTATTTTTGTTTGTTTATTTATTTACTGCTGCAATCTCCTACAAGGGTCCCCGTTTCTACTTTTACTCACCTACATGATACTCTTAGCAAAGAAACTAAAGTGAGACTTGAAAACCATTTGTACCCTACATTCTCTCCAGTTACAGAGTTGTTACTGCCCATGTATGGCATACCCTGGTCCCTTGGCCTAACTAAGAACACTGCTCCACAACTGTCCTCTTCCTTACTTCTTGATCATTAATATTTAGTTGACTAACTCTCAAGTATATAAATGCTGCAACTTCTTTTGCCTTGAAAACTCTGGCCTCACACTTCTCATTTTCCCTGGTTCTGGCCCCACAGACAAGAAAAAAATAGTCTTTAAAACTCTTTGTATTTTACTTTTCAATTCCTCTTATTTCTCTGTTTTGTTTTTGAGACAGTGTCTCTCTATATAGTTCTGGGTGTCCTGGAGCTCACTTAATATAGACCAGGCTGGCCTTGAACTCACAGAAATCCACCTGCCTCTGCCTCCCAAGTACTGGGAATTAAAGGAAGATCTCTCGTTTCTATAGAAGTCATTCAAAAGTTTTTTCAATTCACCTTGTACATGATCTTGGTCAGGATCACCAATGACTATTACACCTGAAAATCTAATAGAAATCTGGTCTTCATCTTCTTGACCAAATTTATCATTAATGTTTGACAGTTGATGACTCCATACACTAACTTCCATCTTAGGCTTCTTTATTGGTCCCTTTTTATTGATTTTCATTCATTTCTTTTAGTATCTCAAGGCTCTAGGCTCTTATCGCTTCTTGATCAATACTTTTTTGATGGTCTAATTAAATTTCACAGCTTAGCTTTAGATACCATTTCAACAGTCTCAAGTTTATTTCTCCAGTCAACACTCTTTTCCTCATTCCATAGTAACATATTCAACTTCCCAATTTTAATTTTAATTTTCATACTGAGGTGGCACCTCAACTTCTATTCCTGCAACTGGGTGATTTCTCTCTCCAGAAGCAATTCCTCTTGTAATCCATCCCATCTCTTAAATGACATTTGTGTTGAGCAAGACAAAAATTCACTGAGAATAATTTTTCTCTATAGTCTACAACTGATCGACCCGACATACCATTGCAGGTTTTTGGGATCAACCCAGTATTACTCCTCGTATGACTACTCATCATAATCTTGGCCCAGGATACCATTATCTCTTGCCTAGATATTGGTTGTGATATCTTACACCTTATCCCTTTATATCACTGCTCACACTGTAAGCTGCTCTTACTAAAGCAGCTAAATTGAGACTTAAAAACCTCAATCAGATTGGCCTGTTAAAAATCCCACTGTGGCTCTCCATTCATTTCAAATAGAGGAAAACACAAAGCAAAGTTCTTATATCATCACAAGATGTGATACAATTCAACATGCTCCCCACAAAGGAAGGGAAGCAAAAGGAGACAAAGACAGCATGACTCTGAAAGAGATCATTGTAACAGTAAGTATTTAGAGAAAGTTTTCATGTGACAAACACCGTTCCACAACACTGACAGAACTTAATCATTTGACACTCGCAGCTAGACTGCAATGGAAATACCATTACTACATTTTATCAATTAGGAAATCCAGGCCTAACAAAATTAGAGAGTCCGCCCAAGGACGCTCAACTAGTAAACTGCTGAGTCAGAATTTAACCCCCAGAAATCTAAGGCAAGATTCCAATCTCTTAACAAAACTCAAAAGCAGAGCACATAGAAACTCAACAAAACATAGCTGACCTTTTATAAAAATCTCAAATCCAAAATACTACCTATTAAATAAAGGATGAATTCTTTTTAGCTTCTATAATTAATTACTGAATCAAATGATTTTTATGAAATTTCATTTAGCTCAAATTATGACATTTGACATATTTCTAGAGTAATCCATGAAAATCTTGGCTCACTTTTAAATGCTTTATTTTGCATTAAAGCTTCAAGAATCTTTATTTTAGCTGGTCATGGTAGCACATGCTATTAATACCAGCATCTGGGAGGCAGAGACAGGCAGACCTCTGTGATTCTGATTCCAGTCTGATCTATACAGCAAATTCAGGGCCAGCCAGGGTTACATAATAAGACTCCGCCTTAAACAAACAAAATCAAAACAAAAGACCATTTCAGTTTGAGATGAGCCTGAAGCTTCTCTATGGTCTTTTCCCTACAGTGCACTATAAAGTCTAATTTCTCAGAATAGTAATAAACTGCAGAACAGATGAAAGGAGATAACAAGAATAAAAATTTAAACAAACAAAAATAAAAGGTAAATAGTCAGGCAAAAGATTCTGTAATGGCTGAGTTGATTTATTTCAGGGCCAGACACAATCTAATCCAAAACTAAATTGCTGGCATCTTCAACTTTTACTGGTCTTAATTAATTCTTTGTTATTTTCCTTATAGTGAAGCTAAAAAGACTCATTTCGCATGTCAAATCTGAATAAAAAGAACATTTTTTCTGCATAATTACTTCTATCTAGTATTTTATAAACACAAAATTGTGTGTTATATGAAAGCAAAGACTGCCAAGAGACTTTTATAGATGAAATTTCTATGGTTTCTTTTACAAAAATCCCTGTAAGTCCATAGATATTACCTAGGAAGTCCAATAAATCCTTATTTAATATTAATATACGCAGTAAAGAGCATGAGCAGTCACCACTTCTGCATGGAAGATTAATGTAACTATACCATGCTTTATTTCTTGCAGACTCAGGTGTTTTGTTTTTTAAGATGGAATAGCACCCTGAAAAGATTTTATAATAATTCAAACTAAAAGTAGAGTGTTCCAGTTTGTACTGGAAGAAAACTGGGAGACTTCATATTTAACAGAGTTTTACAGCACAAATCCAGCACCAAGATCCCAATGCTGGGACCATAAGTGTCTACTAACCTGCTTGGTGGCAGGCCCGTCTTGAACAATGATGGCGGGGAAGTAAACTCAGCTTTTGTAGATGGAAGCGCTGCTTCTTTCTCTGAATTACCAGTTCTCCCTTGCTGTACCTTCAAAAAGAAAAATGGGCTTACTATTTTGCTTAATTTAACAGACTCTCAATGACAAGACACTTTTAAGTCTGTAACATCTGCCCCGAGGATGTTAAACATGAAGAAGGAACCATGCCTGGATATTTACTAAAAGGGACCTATCTATCGGCATTAGGTGAAATGCACTGAAGATGGATTTAAGGATCAAAATGTTCCTATCTCAAAAACGTTCAGTTTGTCACTGGGAAACCCCAATTAACTGTAACTCATGGAGATTCACAAATTGCTCACGAACAAAGTAAATGAGTCCATGATATACTTGGTTTAACTAACTCCATGTTTCTAAGTTCAAGGAAAGCCTTAAACTTTCCCCTTCTGTACCTAGGGCACAAGAATCATTGAAGGAAAGAGAGGGGCAGAAAGATCTTTAAGAACTAGAGAAACAGGAAGTTTGCTGTGAGACCATGTCTCCTAGAAATGCCTGCCTAGACAATGACCACATCAATGGGGTTCCTAACACAGAACGGCTGTAAAGCTCAAGGGTCCTTACAACCTATGGACAACGGGGAAATAAATGCTGAGAGTAGAGAAATGATCTTATCTAAAGAAGAGCCACTATTTGGTTATCTAATAACAAATGATCAGCCCGGAAATCATATACAAACAAGTAACAATATGGACTAAGTGAGTTATATTTAGGAATATATATATATATATACACACACACATATATATGTATGTATATATATGTAATATATTTTTAAAGTATTGTAAAAAAAACAGAGCCCATGAATTTGAGAGCAAGAGGGATATGTGGAAGGGTTGGAGAAAGGAATGGAAAGAAAGGGGGAACTAATGTAAGTCAAAATATTAAAAATTGTTAGTAAATAAAATTTTAATAAAATAAAGCTAAATATTAACTTAAAAAGTCATATCTCTATTAAGTAGTGATCAGTTTTGCCCAACTGGTACATACCTATAATTAGGCCTTAACACCAACTTCATTTAAAATGAGCTCTACTGATGACTAAAAGCAAACTCATTTAAAACTACAGACCCTAATGGTATATTAGGATTATCACTAACACAAGAAAGACAATAAGGATTGAAATAGATTTAATAAAAAAAACCTGGGAAAAACAATGCCAGAATGTGGTGACAGGGGAAGTAACTCAATTACCAAACATCCAGTAACTATCTATTATTCTGTACTCAAAGCTCAGACTACTGGAAGAAAAACTCTAAACCTCACCTCAGAGAAAACAAAAACAGCCCAATACAGCAAATGCTACGGAAAAAAAACAGGGTCTAAGGAAAGTGAGGTGGTTCAGAGCACAAGGTGCTGATTTCCAAGCCTGGGACCCACATGAAAGGAAAGAACCAATTCTTGAAAGCTGTCCTCTGCCCTCACAAATGCACCACGGCATGCATGTGGACACAGCCAAACAAACCAGCCATACACACACACACACACACACACACACACACACACACACACACACTTCATAGAAATAAAATGCAGTAAAAGATGCAAAAGAGACACATTATTCTGCCTAAAGGACTGGTTAAGGTCCTAATGTCCCCCTAAATACCAGCAATTTATATTCAATTTCTTGGCATGTCAAACTGACACCTCAAAATTATTGTGGCATAAACTATCAATTTCCCCTAATCTGATCCTCTTCATATTTTCCTCATATTAATAAAATGGGATCACTACAGGTATTCTCTAACTCATGTTAACATACAAGATGTCAGCTTTACCATTTTAATATCACCAAAATCCTTCAGCTGACAGGATGACACCTCCCCAGCCAAGTGCATCAGTGCACACCAGCTATTGTGATAAATACTCTCTCCACATCTGCTCTGACCTCTGCCTAGAGGCAAAGCAATCTTACCACATATGCACACCAAACTCATGTCTCTCCTTTGCTCAAGATTCTCCAATTACTTCCCAGTGCAACCAGACATCACTGCATCCCTCTGAACTTGCTTTCCTATTCCTCCTCCACTCATTTTACCACTCCTAGTCATAATAGCCTTTTTCTTGTCCTTTTAGATATGTAAGCTCCTCTCCTCTTGTCAGGGTTTCTGAATTAACTATTGTGTTTGGAATAGCCTTTCTCCATATTGTCTCATGAATTCCTCTCATTCAAGTAGAGCAGTATTTACAATTATCACCTATGTTATTGCTGTGTACTTTCAATTACGGGTCAAAAACAGACTAAAATAACTCAAGTGGAAAATTCCTCCAAACTGACAGCTGATACATTAAGCCACATAGAGCCTGTACCTTCCCAACTCCATCTCATGTGGGTCATGAATCATCCCTTTGTCAATGCATCCACATCCACACATCAGCATGCTATTAATCAATCAGTCAGCCACTTAGGATACTAAAACTGTGATGGTAGCAAAGTGTTGATGTTTGACTAACCCTTACTTAACTTGAAAACTGTTCCTGCAGGTTCTGGTGGTGCTGGTAGGATATGCTAAACAGGCAGAGGCAGGAGGATCTGAGTTTGAGGCCAGGGACTACACATTTGCTGGGCAATGGTAGTGTATGCTTTTAAACTCAGCACTCCGGAGACAGAGTCAGGCAGATCTCTGTGAGTTCGAGGTCAGCCTGATCTAGAAGAGCTAGTACCAGGACAGGCACCAAAAAGAACTGCACAGAGAAACCCTGTCTCAAAAAACAAAAACAAAACAAAACAACAACAACAAAATGATCCTAAAGCATAAAAGTAGTGATGCCAACAAAGAGATTCAAGTACTTCCTCTCAGTAAAGTTACTGATTTATCAACAGAAAAGTCATTATATGCTAAGGTTGCTGTGACCTATAGTACAATAATTATTTTGAGCATACCAGAATAATTTCTATTAGTGTATTGCTCTGTATTGTTATTATTAATCACTTACTGTGACTAATTTGGAAGTCAAACTTCATTATGTATATGCATGTGGAGAAGCAGACAGAGTATATAGGGTTTAGTACTACCCAGTTTCAGGCATCTACAAGGGATCTTAGTGTGTATTCATTCCAGTAACCATAAGGGGATTACTGTGTCATTCAAACTATCCCTGTAGTAGGAGTAGCCTTCCTTCTCCACTCCCAGTCTCTCTCATGTGATTTTCTATTTTCTTCCTAAAATTTCTTATTAGCATCATCTGAATATATTGCTGTATGATACTATCTGCCTATCGTCACCACAACAAGACCTTTTGAAGACGATTATTACATATAAACTCTGTATCCAAAGTGTCTGGAAAAACAGGATGTGGATGAGCCAAAAACATTTTATTAAATTTATTTAATTGGTTTTGAGACTCTGCTTTAATTTCACTTCTTCAGTCTTTCAAATAACATAGACTGTACCGTACTTAATTGTTGGCATCATTATTCACTGAATAACAAGCTTTCCCATTACAGAAGGTTAGAGTCCATGTCTATTATGTTCACTTTCTTTCCCCAACCAGCCTGAAACAGTTTGGTAAATGGGAGAAAGAATAAAAAATCTTAAAACTGGAAGGGAGGATTTAAACTACACGCATATACATGTGTGAATCTCTACAACAGGAACAGTGAAGACAGAAGATAGAGAGTAAACACATTAAAAACTACTTATGTTCCTAATTATGACACTTAATTTCTTCAAAACACACTTATTAAACAATCCTGAAAACCTTCACTACCCTAGCAGGCCTCCTTCTCACCTTGAATTCTAATTACCCACTTGTGTTTTCAGATGTACTCAGGATGACAAACTTAAGTCTATCCTAACAGAACATAAATTATTGCTTCACATAACCTAGCATTTTAAGAAATAAGTGCACGATATACACTTGAATTATTGAAACCAAGTTCACAACAGATCTTACACATCTTAACCACAATTTATAAACTTGAGAAGCTAAGAGTTGGCAAGATGTAAAAAAAGCTTCTGCTGCCAAGCCTACGACCTGAGTTCACTTCTCTGGTCCCACATGACGGAAAGAGAGAAGCATTTTGTCCTTTGATCTCCCACATGTGCGGGTATATTTACTCTCTCTCACACACGTACACACAAATATAAGTTTTTGTAAGTAGCTAAATATTCATTCAAATTATTATGCTGTCACTATAACAAAAATCCTGAAGTTTTTGGAAAATAGCATTATTTATAAAAGTTTAATATTATAAGCAATACTTAATACAAATTAGTAAATATTTAAAAATCTAATTAACAAAAAATATAAATTATTAATCTCCAAATAATACTAGGGTGAAAAAGGAGCAGCTAAAACCCACAATCACATCTTAACCCACAACAACTGAAAGTTGTAAATGTTACAAAGCCTGGTACTTTGGGAGCAGATGAGAAAATTAACTGAGTAGACTAAGCTGAATTCTCAAGTCAGTGAAGAGAAAGGAAAAACACACTGAAATCACGGCAGAGGCAGAGGAACTGACACTCAAGCTCCTGGACATCTGGAGGAGCTGCAAATTCCTCTTGTCACACTGAAGTGTTTTTAAAAATCAGATTCCCACAAAAAGAAAAAACAACAACAATAATAATATAGGAAAACATCACAAAGATAACAGCACATAAACAAATCTGCAATCCTATGGAAAAGCCTACAGTTGCTAGTTTTCATCACATTAACGAAGCTTCCAAAAGACTGTAGGGTCTACTTTTACTGAACGACTAAAAAGAATAAAACAATCAAAGAACATGTGAGAAAAGTCTAAGTCAGAAGCTGAAAACAACAAAGCTAAAAATTAACAGAAAGGAAAGAGACTATGTAGAAAAAGAAAACAGCAGAAAAAAAAACATTAAAAATAAGTCTACTATTCAAATCCTCTGAAAGATGGGGTTGGAGAAAAGACTGAAAAACAAAGTAAGGTGAAAACTTTCCTGGAATTTAAAAACTTAACAGCAAAAACAAAAATCTAAGTAGAAAAATTAACTATCAAAAAGAAACCTCCTAAAAAGATGAGAAGGAAAATTAGGGCAAAACCCGAGAATACAGGATTACTGTAGTGATGTAGGATTTCCCTCGGTATGCTACTAATATGTTTTATTGCCACTGGTTAATAAAGAAGCTGCTTTCAGCCAATGGCTTAACAGAGTAAATCTAGGCGGAAAATCTGAACAGAGATGTAAAAAGAGAGTAAGCAAAGTCAAAGAGACACCATGTAGTTGCCAAAGGAGAAAAACGCCCACCAGAACCTGTTGGAACCTTGCCAGTAGGCCACGCCCTCATGGTGATGCACAGATTAACAGAGATGGGTTGATTTAAGATGTAAGAGTTAGCTAGGAATATGCGTAAGCTAATAGGCCAAGCAGTGTTTTAACTAATATAGTTTCTGTGTGATCATTTTGGGTCTGGGCAGGCAGGAAACGAACAAGCAGCCTTCACCTACAGTGAAGTGCATCAGTAAGAGATAAAAAGAAAAGTAGAAAAAAGAAAATAATACAAAAAAGGTTTTCAGATATGAAGACCAGGTGTTTGAAAACTAAAAGGAAGCAGGCCAAGTTCCCAATACTGGTGCCAAGTTCACATATATACGTAAGTTCATGTTGTGTGACATGGTTAGAAAACTTTTTTTAAGAAAACGTTACAAACTACACATGGTGACACACATCAGTACTCTGGGCATTTTGAAGCCTGAAGCAAGAAGATGGCCAGTGTGAGGTTATCTTGAGCTATTCAGAGAAACCCTATCTCAACAGAAAATAAAACCAATCATAAAATGAAAGGAAAGTAAGAGAAAAGGAAAGGATTGTGGTTCATTTTTTTCCTAATGGTCACTTTCTCCTACTCCTCACCCCAGATTATATAATTATCAGATTTTTGTACTTAACTAAGTGGCTTTTATACCTAAAGTTTCATCTTTTAGTTGTCACAGGGAAAAAGTAAAGCAAAACAACAACAACAAAGCCAGACAGATATAGTTGCACATGCCTGTAATCCTATAGCACTTTGGGACAAAACACAAAGTTTATATACTTAAAGCCAGAGTGCTCTCTCTACCTAGCAAGAAATTCTAGGACATCCTACATTACACACCTAGACTCCTTTTCAACACAAAACAAAACGAGAGCCAATAAAATCTATTCATATCAATATACATAGAAGGTTATTACTTCCCAAATAGAAAATGTTGATAACCACTGATGATAAAGGCATCTAGAGGTTGCTTTCTACCACAGTTGTTGGCAAAACTTCTGTAACATAAAAGGAAAGGATGCCTTCAAAAGGCTGCTGGGATGTTTCACTTGACTTTGACTTCCTTTGTGGTAGACAGGAAGAGAACTTAAACCGTGACTCTCCAGCAGTCTATCCCTTGGCTCAGTCACCACTGAGGGCAACCATGCTCGTTTCACACCTATACTTAATACTGATGTATTAAGTACATCAACCCCCATCTGAACTTTTACCTCTTTTACAGTCCACTTAGCTGCCATTTCTTTCCTAAAAACTGATCTGCACAGTATCTACTGCTCTAGAGCTTTCTAATGGCTGCCGACTACTCACCAGAATGTGCACAATGGTTGAAGATAAAGGTCTTTTTACATGGCTTTATTTCCACCATTTCCTACAGACCACAATATGACCAAAGGGAGAGGGGTGTCTGTCTAATTAAATCACTGAAACTAATCATCCCTAAATCAGGATTTCTAATAGATTTACTAGCATTTAAGCATCTGATCAAGACAAGAAAACCACTGGACAATAACCATAAAATTCATTCAGAATGAATCAATCAATCAGAAACAGAAAAAATGACTTCCTCTCAAACAATCAAAAGGAACTAAAAATTCGACAGCCTATATGTAAAATATATCTACAACTTTCAAGAGAAGCCAGCCCTAGTAGTTTCTTATTAAGTTCATTGTTTACAAATCTAAGATTAAAAAAACTATGTACAAGTTGATGGCTTATAATGATAGTTCTCATTCCTCTTGGGGAGAAAAAAAACCAATGAAATGAACCAGCTCATTATTAAACTTGTCTATGCATTTGCTCTAATTATCTACCACAAAATATTCAGTGACAGAGCAGACATCTAAAAAGTTGATGACCATTTAAAATAAATATTACCAAGCACTTTCAAAATATTAACAACAGAACAAGAACCAAATACTTACCTGTTAGGATGCAAATTAAAGCCTCTATACAGAACTGTGTCCGGACAGCGGCTATATCTGCAGATACAGCACATGCATTGCATAAGGCAGCATTTTGGTGTCCCCCAAAAGGGCACAGCATTCTATATCCAGACCACAAAAGGTCCCTGAGGTATATAACCCAAACTAATCCCAGTGCCATCAGACATAAGAATTAAAGCTAAGAGGAGGAGACTACCCAGCCAAATCTCAGGAAGAGCAGTGATGGAAATGTAGTATTCTTTGGACCCACTTGGAGAAACCAGAAGTCAGATCTGATGTCACATGATCCTATCAACCTTGTCACTCACATGAACCTATATTCCTTTTAAGTATTTTAAAACTCTGAAGCTCAGTTTGAATTTTAAGAGGTTGTCAGAGAACATCTGAAATTCTTGAAAACAACTTAACTATGAGCTATTAATCATCAATGACTTCAGTGTCAGAGAATAAACAGCATCCCTTCTTTAAGAACTGGGAAAACGAAAACTTCCAATTTTGCTAAAGAATAAGATGCACAATAAGCGCTGAACCTGCAGCCATGACCTTCATATTCTACAAATATGTACTATACTTAGGTCACAACATACAGTAAAGAAGTTTTGCTTGGTGTTGTTAGTATAAAAGGCTATAAATTCACATGCTTGCAAAAGTAAACAACAATCAACACATGGGTAAGTCACCAGGAAGCTGAAGGTTTGGAAAAAAGGTAGCCATTTCCACTTTAATTTTCTCCCTTGAACAGTGGTATGGAGCAGACTGGATAACAAAAATGAGAGCAACCAAGGATAATTTACTAAAATTCACCTTAAAAAGATTGAATCTGTCATCTTGGATCTCTGCACCTGGTGTAACTTCCATAGTACAGTCTTCGGCCTAAGTTAAATAACATATTCCCCATTAAAATACCACACAATCTTTAGTTGATAGGCCACATAAATACAAACTAGCAGTGGCTAGTCTGCGATTTGAACTAAGAACATACAATAATCATTAACATGGAACTGAAAGGGAAGCAAGGGGAAATAAACAAACATGGTCAAGACAACAAAAGAATTAAACTGTCATACAGCATTTAATCGCCTTTTTAGGGGGAAAGTGATTCAAATATTTGGGGAGTCATATTGGGACAGTAAAAAAGGCAGGGTGACTCTGGAAGATTTACTATTACCGTAATCTTATTTGTTGTTGAAGTAACTGGTATAACTTCAAGTCCCATTCGGATCCTCTTTTGTTTTTCACAGTAAGCTTTCCAAGTATCTTCATTAAAGCCATAATTAAAATAATCAGAGAGATCAGCACCTAAAGATAAAATATACTTTTAGGGCACAAAACTATAGTGTGGTACAAAAATGTAAATTTAAAGATATGAAAAATAGAAGGGGAACAAACTTTGAAGAGGAAGGGTATTAGTGGGAACTGGAGTGAGTCAAAGAGGATGAAGTAGTAAACCTGCTTGAAAGATTATATACATATGTGAAAATGGCACAATGAAATCCATCATTATTAATAATATATGCTAAGATAATTATTCATATAACATATGCATATTTTTATGATACTGGTCTTAACATCCCTTGAACTTTTACTAGCTCTCAAAATTACCACAATGAAGCAAAGACTGAAAAACATTTTGATCAAAACAATTTCCTTTAGAAATGGCATTATAATAAATAATGTATGAGTCCACATTTATGTTAATTCCAGTGACTAATGAGATTTAATACTTCAAGTATTTAGTATTCATTATTTGCTTAGGACAATAAAAAGACACTATAAAAGGCAGTATTTTCTATTACTGTTCAAAAATACTTTTTTGATCATTTTACACTAAAAATTAATTAATTAACATAATTAATTAATGTAATCCCAAATAATCTTACCAGGTTTCCGCCATGGTTTATCTTCAAAAGAATCCAAATCTACTTCCAAGAGTGGAACTCCATTAATGCTGCCTGGTGCATCAAGGTCTACCCCTTTGACTTTGGTTCCTAGTTTACAGAGATGAAAAATGGCAAAGTTACATTATCAAGAAGCTAGAAAACAAAGGTCCCTTTACCATCCATCCTGACCACTGATAAAACTGCATAAAGTCAAACTTTGTGATGAAACTTACAATGAACAAGATGGCAAGGTTAGGTCTGAGACATTACGGCATAGCACGGCAGCACATGCCAAACATCTCTGCACTTGGGAAATGGAGATAAGAGGACTGGGAATTCGAGACAAACTGTGGGTACACAGATAGGTTAAGGATAGCCTGGGCTACAGGAGATTCTGTCTCAGGAAACAAAAACAAAAGACTACTACATCAATGGAGCTGCTGAGGCCCAAGTGTTAAAATGCTGTTTCTATGATTTATAAGCAAAGAAGTTTCTCTTAAAGGGTTCTAAAACAAGCAAAAATTAGCACAGCCACAGCAGGTCGAATGCCTGCTGTCTGAGTTGTCTTTCACAGAAAGAGTCTACTTATGTGTGTCAGATGGCGGTCAAACACTACTCATGAAAAGAACGAGACATTCTATTTAGGATCTATTTGAGATAGTATGCTGCATCTTCACACTGATGCAGCTGCAAAGTCAAATTTTTACCTGTATTTCCATACACTCTTCCCCCTGCCTTGATATTAAGATTTACTGGCGCTGTTCCATAACTCCTAAAAATAGAATAAAAAATAACCTCAAAAACATACAATAACAAAATAGGAAGATATCAATGTATTATAAACACAATGTGAGTGAATGAATTGGCACTCACAAATAAAGTTTATTTAGTTAATACAGGATAAAGAATTTTTTTAGATTATTTTATGTGTATGACTATTTTGCCTATATGTATGTACATCACAAGAGTGCTTGGTGCCCAAAGAAGTCAGAAGAGAGCACTGGATTCCCTGAACTGGAGTTATGGATCGTTCTCAGTGCTGGGAATTGAACCCACATCCTCTGCAACAAGTGCTAAGCCATCTCTCCAGTCCCAAGAACTAATATTTTAAATAAGGCCTGCCATTTTTACCATCTCAAATATTTTTTTAAATGTCATCTTTCCATCCCAAAAGTCTCCCAGCTACTCTCAATATGCCACTGTAGCAAAAGTCATAAGAAACCCCTTTGTTGTTATCTCCCATTTCCTTAACATCTCGAAATCCTGCAGTCCTGAAATCTCCTTCCTTGACACACTGCCAAATCCCACGGCCCTACTTTTAGCTATCTCAAATTTTCTATCACCAATCAAATCTCTTTACAATACACACGGAGTATTTTCATTCATGAAAATGAATTCACTTAGAAGAAACGTGACTGTAAGGAGGGAGAGGCGAACAGTGTTAACGGGAGGTTAGTAATTAAAGGGGAAGAAGGACAACTTCCAGGACACCTGCAGTATTCCACATCTTTGTCTGGGCTGTGACTACAGGAATACATTTATATTTATGTGGCAAATAACTGGTTAAACCAAACTAGGTCACACACAACTAGTTGTGCAAATTTGGGCAAGTCACCTTAGCTGCTATGAACTTTATATAATTTTCTTTAAAAATGAGTTTACCGCTGGGCACAGTGGTGCACACCTTTAATACCAGCATTTAGGGGGTAAAGGTAGGTGGGTCTCTGTGAGTTTGAGCCTGGTCTACAAAAAGAGTTCCAGGACAGCCAGAACTACACAGAGAGTCCCTTGTCTCAGAAAAAACAGAAACCAAAAACAACAAGAACAAAAGAATACCATTTTATGATGAGTAGAAAAATAAAAATCAAGAATTAGTGCTAACTGAAATGGTTTTCAACACTGTTGGTGGCTAGAGAAAAAGGAATTCAGGGGACAAGGGAAGAATGATTTGTATTGAACAGAAAGACATTAGTAAGCTTTCAGATCATATTCAAGACTTTCAAAGACTTATGTTTCATATCATATTCATGCTACTTAATTTGGCTCGTTTTCCTTAGAATTTCAGCTAACCAGACCCATGATGAGTCCCACTTTTATTCTGCCCAATAACTTTGTCGGCTGTGGTGAAGGAGTACTCGCCTAGCATGTACAAGGAAGGTACTGAGTTCAAGATCTACCACAGCCAAATTAAATAGGTATTGTTTATATGTTTTATCTTTGATAAAGTCCAATACCCCTTCAATAAAAATACTTAAGAAATTAGAAATATGAAGAAAGTATCTTAACACAGCAAAGCAGCATGACATAAAACACACGGCCGACATCATATGGGATTATTCCACTAAAGTCAGGAATCAAACATACTTTGTGCTTATGCATTATAGGGCTTAAAGTTTTGCTTCAGAAAAGGGATAGAAAGTGGAAGGAGGAAGCCAAATTATCTCCATTAGCAAATAATATGATTATACTTTTGGGAAACCTTCCATGATCTACCAGAAAATTCAGTAGCTAGAAAATACTATATATATATATGTGAAGATGTCATGGGACAAAATGAATCTTAATTTTTTAAAAATAAGTATCACTCCTAAAGAAATCAGGAAATCAATCAGAATCAAACAACAAATAAAGGAAAAAGAAAAACTAAGACGAGACCTTTTCAATAAAAATTTCATTGTGAAATGGCAATATTTCCGACAGCAATCTATAGATTTGATTTAATACAATCCCTTCAAAATAAGTGACATTCTTCACAAAAGAAGAAAAACTCTAAAATTCATAGGGAAGCATGAAGGATCTCACTGCAATCCCAAATAAGAACAATGCCAAAGACATCACCATACCTGACGGTAGTATTACAGAGCCAAGAGCATCAACATACCCAATGGCAATACTACACAGCCAGGAACATCACCATACCCGACAGTAATACTACAGAGTTGTAACAAAAACAGGCATTAAATTAATGGAACAGAGGATTCAGGAATAATCTCACACAACTATAATCACCTGAGCTTCAACAAACATGTCAACACTACAACAAATGATGTTAGAGAAACTGAATGTGCACCTATAGAAGAGTAAATTAAATCTTTATACCTCACCCTGAATAGAAGTCTATCAATCTGGTCAAAGACCTTACTATAAAACTTAAAATTCTCAGACAGCTATGTTATGGGAAAAAAGAAGAACTAAGAGGCACTACCAAGTTCTCAATTGGAATTACATGAAATTCAAACTCTTTCAAATACAGCTCAGTGGAGACAGTCTTAAAAAACACATCTGGCAGAGAATTAATGTACAGAATATATAAAGAATGCAAAGCAAGCAAATACCAAAAACCCACACAACCTAATCCATACACGGAACAATGAAACAGTGAACAATAACAGTCCTTATAGCCAACAAACATTTTTGCCATCAGGGACAGCACTGAGATTCCACTTCATCCCATTCAAAATGATGAATGATCACCTTAAAAACAAACTCCCAGAGATAAGGAAAAAGTAAGTCTCAGTAGCCATACAGCTAATTAAAAAAAAAAAAACCCAAAGCACTTAATTCTATCATGATAACAAAACCACAACCCATTTTAAAGTGTTTTCTTCCAATCCCTTAAAATCCCTACGTGTTCACTGAGTTGGCAACAATCCATTAACTTGTTCCAGCTCATGGAACATAAATCTTGCTACCAACACACTAGTTTGTACTGGATATAAAAATTAAAGACCTAAACTAAGGTTTTGAATAATAAAATGAAAGAATGACAAATGCAAATGACAATTTAGGTGTTCCATTTTTAACAAAGAACTAATTCTAGCCAATTCTCTAGCAAAAATGTTTTAAATGCAGCAATCAGATACGGGTGTTTCCACGGACAGAATTAACAGTAAGCAGAGAGTAATTAACCACCTGTAAATGGTAACAAGTTCTTCCATATCAGGGTAAGACAGAAAACATAGTATCAATAATAGAATCAACAACTGACGATCTAAGCATGATATCTTCAAAAGGCAGCATTCATTCAAGTATAACTTAGGGCTGCCAAGGTGGCTCAGAGAGTAAAGGCATTTGTAGCCAAGCCCCAACCACCTGAGTGGAAACACAGAAGTGACTCTTACAGGGAGTCCCTCTGCCCTACACATGCAAACCATGGCACAAATGACCCCCTGCCAAATAAGGTCAAAATAACTTACCCATACTGTGGTGCTCCAGTTTTAATGTCTCCTATAGTGACATGAACATCATCCTCATCATCGTCGCTGTCACTGTCACTATCATCTTCTGTCTCAGTCACTTTCTATATCAACAAAACAATTACAAAATGCATTCAATAATCCAACTCAGCATTTAATATTAATGAATAAAAATTAATTATTATTCTGTATTTTTTAAAATTGTTTTAGAGTAAAAATTACAAGCTTATAAAATTGTTATCCCAACTCTGATGGTCTACAATAATTGACCTTATGAAAGATAAATAGGCCAGGCGGTGGTGGCACACGCCTTTAACTCCAGCACTTGGGAGGCAGAGGCAGGCAGATCTCTGTGAGTTTGAGGCCAGCCTGGTCTACAGAGCAAGTTCCAGGATAGGCTTCAAAGCTACAGAGAAACCTGTCTCAAAACTCCCCCTACTCCTCCCCCCAAAGAAAGATAAATGGAACTTTTATTGCCCTCTTTCAGAGAATACAAGCTTCATATTTTCAATGATGTTAACTATTTGTTAATTTTTAATACTGACATTGAATCTCATAAATGTTTTACTCATAAGAATTTCTCAAGCACTTATTTTTAAATAATTCTATCTTATAGAAAATACATTTTCTTAGATTCATTTTGTAAGGTCATCAACTACAACAGGAAGAGACTAGAGGCAAATGATTGTAGCAGCATTATGTACCTTTTCAAATAAAATGGATCTGCTACCATGGTGTTAATATGGATCTAAAAGGTTGTTATATTTTAGTTACAAAGTAGTAGATAATCACATCACCTAGGCAAATGCTTTCTTGGTTATAAGTTTAAGTTTGAAGAAAAGGAAAAACCAAACAAGTTTCCTTCTGCATTCAGAATTAAAATGTACAACCCTCAGAGGGCAGCAAGTACTATTTCAATAGCCACAGAGTCAGGAGTATAGCCTTAGAGAACATTCCTAAGAAACTGTAAGAGACAGTTCAGATTGCGGACTCATCATTTGCTTTGCAAGTCAGGCTTACTCATCTGTTGATCTGCACTTTAGTGATTTGAAAACAACGAACAGCAAGCCTTTCCACCTGCTGTGTCCCCTCAAGTGTCCTCCCTGTATTTTTTCTCCTCACTAACTCTACATATTCTTTTGATATCAGATGGAGTAGTTGACAGAAGATGGGGTCAAGTCAATCAGGATGCTGATGGTTATGCTAAATGTTGGTTTATTTGTAAGTAATCTAAAGTTCTTAACAAAGATTTTAAACATCAGAGTAACTGGATTTCAAAGCCTGATATGTATGTTACCGGTTTTGACACGCCATTTTCAGCAGCTTCCTCTTCGATTCCAGCTGGAGGATTAGCACTGCAACAAAAGAAAGGAACGGACATGTTGGATGCTGCTGCTTCAAGCACAGCTCACACTACAGTTTCAAGCTCTCTCTGAGAAGATTTGCTGAAGCTATTATCTCCAACTGGACGATGAGCACAAGACCTGCAAATCTGTCTGGTTTTCCTGTTAGTGTGCACAGAACAAGTATTCAGATGGAAGCAAGAGTGAGGCTTTCTTGATTTTTGGAGAGACTCCTTGAACTCACCATGTAGAACACCAAGCTGGCCTCAAACTCAAGAGATCTGCTTACCTCTGCCTCCTAAATGCTGGGATTAAAGGTCCCCACCACTACTCTCTGCCCAACAATTTCTTAATGAAATACAATCTGATGGTTGGACACAATTTAAGTTAACACTGCGCATTTATCACTTTTACCTTGTGGGTCTTTAATAAGTATCTGCTATGTGCAAGGACTATAAAGCAGTCAAAGACTACACAATACAGCTTCACTTCTCCCTGGTGCCCATGAAATCCTATGATAGGATCAAATTCTTTCAGTGCTCAGTTAGCACACAGGCTTCCGCCTGCTTTGCTGTTCCACACCTTATCAAATAGATCTTTTATTCTAGCGAAAACAAAATTTCAAGAGTAAAAAAAATTATCTTCATGGAAGACTACCCTCTAGTTTGCAGTAGTAATAAGGAGCTCTAGGGCCAATTTTGATGAATTCTAAAACTAATCACTTTTAGAAGATGAATTTGACCTGTCATTTTACAACGAAACTTGTGTCATTTAACAAGAAAACATTCACATTGCCATGAGACTCAACTAACTAAAAATAATACTTCCAGAACTGTTTCTTAACAGTAGCCTTTAACTATTTTACAAAACAATAAATTGATTTGGCCCGTCTTTGAAAATTTTATTATCATTTCAAAGTAAAATGCTTAGATTTTAACGAATTCAATGCTTTTGTCATTGTCATGCTTATCTCCCCTAAGCATCACTCCTATAATAGTCCTTAGAGACAATTTAGAACAGCATACCTAAATTAAGCAAATTAGGAAAGAAACTGAAAACGTTAGTGTTTCCTGTCCTAACACAGGACTCAAGATAAATATTCTACTATAATTCTTAATCTAATGTTTTGCATAAATAAACTTCTAGAGAGCAAGAAACAAGTTTTGTTCACTTGTTTGAATGCATATGCATGCGCATGGGGGAACGGACCCTCAGCGTGCTTTCCATTTCACAGGGCAGTACACTGTGGTCAGCTAAGACCTGCACATATGCATGACAGCACTGGAATCAGTGCAATGCAATGCTTAAGGACATAGGCCTCAGCAATGAACCAGGCACAAGGAAAATGGGCAAATTCAACAGCAGGGACCTAGGCGGGTTAGTGCAAGGATGTACCGAGCTGCATCCTAGCTTTGCCTGAACCCTTTTCTCCGTTATACATAATCCTTTAGAACTTTCAATCCTTATCACAATTAAAACATAATTCTAAATAATGCTAAAATCATAATATTTTTCTGAAAAAGCAAAAATTTAAAGACAAATGCCCTTCCATGGGATGAGACACACAAAGCTCTTCAAATGAGATTAACAACACATATAGGCAACAGTACTCGAAGAAGGCAGAACTGGATTAACTCCAATGAACTTTCACGTTGTGTCCCAGAGAATTCAAGAAAGATCAATGAGAAAGTGAACTTTGAGGAAGGAGAGATGGCTCAGTGCTTCAGAGATGTATTGCCCTCCCAGGGCCTAAGTTTGAGTCCCAACACCCACATGGCAGCTCACAACCATCTGAACGGGAGCTCCAGGGGAACCAACGTCTTTTATCTTCCACTAGACATAAACATGGTTCATGGACATACATGCACGGAAAACACCAATACACATGAAATTAAAAAAAAAACAAACACCAATCAAAGTGAACTTAGAATTGTAGTTAAATAATAAAACTCTGATATAAAGATTCGCGCATAAAAATGTGTATTTAATTATAATTTTACCCTGTAATCAGGGTAAATGAAATGAATATGCAAAAAAAATTTTTTTGGAAGGGGGTTCGAGACAGGGGTTTGCTGTGTAGCTCTGGCTGTCCTGGAACTCATTCTGTACAGGTTGGCCTCTAACTCACAGAGATCCACCTGTCACTGCCACCCAAGTGCTGGGATTAAAGGTCTAAGCAACTACCCCCCTGCCATTTAATCATTTTTAAAAACTATACATCCCTACCAATGTTTTAAGAAAGTAAATACAAAACTCCAAACATATATGATTCAGTTTCAGATAATACAGCAAAGATTGGAAGAAAAGGGCGTATATGGAAGAACACTGCTAATCTTGGCTCTGCCGGCACCATTTCTACTTTCATTCCTCATTTCCATGCAGCCGCCTTGGTGGGCTTTAGCACTTTTTAGTTTTTGGATGCAAAAGAATGGATTTCTGACAATGTTCATTTCGGAGACTTCATTAAGACATAACTCACATCCGCTCATTTAAAGACTACACTTACAGGGCTGTATTCTGTTCACAGTTATCAAATCCTAGAATGTGTTACACAGACTCGTAAAAGAAATCTGTGTCACCAGTCACCCCATTTTCTCCTATCCCACAATACCAATCTTTCTGCCTCTATGGATTTGCTTGTTCTGGATACTTTATATACTGAATCATACATGTCCCTTGAAGCTGCTTCTTTTCCTATAACACATTCTTAATGTGTTCACCCATGTTGTAGCAAGTCAGCACTTTATTTCCTTCCACCATGAAAAATCCTCATAAGAGTACATTGCATAGAATCTCTTAATTTGTATGTTGGTGGATAGGTGTGTTACTTCCATTTTCCTGACTAGCTATGATTAAGTCTAAGAACACTGATGAGCAAGTTCTCAAGTTCACGTATGTTTTCACTTCTCTAAGTTAAAGTGAGCAGAAATGCTGAACTAGTGATAACTGTTTAGCCATGTGGAGGCTAGAGAGGACACCACTGTACAGTAACATCAGCAATATGCAAATGGTCCGGTTTCTCCACACCCTTACTGTCCCTGTTCTACTTTTTGGATTATCCTGATAGGTAGAAAGTATTATTCCCTCCACTTCAAAAATAAAAATATTCTTTGTGTGTGTGACCCATGTGTGTATGAGTTCGTGCATGCACCTGTGCATGCCATGTGGCGGCCCAAAAACATCAATTTGTTTCTCTTTTCTGAGAGAGTCTCTCTCTCACTGAACCTGGTGCTCACCAATATAGAGAGGATGGACAGTGAGTATGGGAAATTCTGCTATCTAAATTTCTCCTAGGACAGACTCATTCGTGTTCACAAGCTTATGATGCATGCATTTCACCAACTGAGACACTTCTCCAGCCCTTGATTGCTCTGTTTAAAACACTCCTCCCCAGCCTGGAGAGGTGGCTCAGCCCTTAAGAGAACTGGTTGTTCTTCCCAGAGGACCCAGGTTCCCCCAGCACCCATGCATGGCAGCTCATAACTGTCTCTAACTCCAGTTCCAGGGTACCTGAAACACTCATGCAGGCAAAATACCAATGCACATAAAACATCAACAGGAAAGTTCACCAACCTGGCATTTTCTTCTTCTGGCCTTTCAACTTCATTTTCATCTACCAAATAAAATAATAAAATGAAGTAAATGAAGCAATCAGGCTAAAAGCAGCAAGTATTATAAAATCTGAAGGGAACAAGCACTAACCTAGGTCCTTCGTCAAATCACTGTGCACGTCCCATGGGCCTACAAGCATATCAAAGTTACATCACTTTTCAGACAAGAAACACCCATTACGGAAAAAAAATCAAGACTTCACTGCTATATAAGCTTAATTAAAGAGGTAATGAGGATTTACACATTTGGTAGGAGAAACCCCATATATTTCACATGTCAAGGGTAGTACTGATGCTGGCTGGCTCTTTGCATTAGAGAAACAGTCAATTTCACAAGTTTATCAAAGCTACATCATTAAAAGGTTGCCTAGATTCGAACGTGCACCTTTATATAATATTCTAACTCAGTCAAGAATGTATGGTCTAGGCAAGAACAAAATACTTTCAAATCTGGTCTAACAAACAAGGAGGATTACGACTTAAAGCCAGACATAGAACATGTCCCCTACAAAAGCAAAGTACATGATGCATTCAAGTTAAATGCATGACTGAAAACAAGCCTACGGGAAGAGTCACGGGGTACAACTCTGACGTGGACTATAGAACAATCTCTTTTTTAAAAAAATGAAAAGCTTCACCTTAATACAGTAGACAATTCAGGGTTCTCTTTATGGACCATAGTATATTCCATCTGCCTCTCTTAATTAATCTTTTTAAAGCACGACTTTCAGACAAGGAGGTACCCTTGCAGGTGCATTCCATACAAACTGACCATCAAGAAACAAGACGTTAGTTTTATAGCATTAACTTTATTTAGCTGTAATTACAGAATGACTGTTTCTGAAAGAAAGGGACGAGAAAGGGCACCCAACAACCACCGAGCAAGAGACACCCCGAAGCAGCTCAGGATCGACAGAAAGGGCATGAATAGAGAGCGCAGAAGCGAGGAGGCCGGGACGGTGTGGAGGAGGGCGAAGCGGGGCTGCCCGGCCTCGTTGGCCCGCGTCCAATGCGCGGTGAGCGGC
>LOEQ01002591.1:143379-159359 GCA_001685075.1 Bramus lutescens
GAGGGACAGCAGCCGGTGTTCGAACAGCTGGAGGAGAAGTTATGTGAGTGGATGGGCAACGTGAATTACACGGCCGAGGTGCTGCACGTCCCTCTGTTGCTCGCCCCAGCTGCTCCCCACCTTGCCTTCACTCCCGCCTTTGCTACCCTTTTCCCTCTGCTACCTCGGGATGTGCATCTCCTTAATAGTGCCAGACAGGATAAGAGGAGGCTGAGCAGCTTGGGTGAAGTGGATGCCGCTGCCCTGACCCCGGAGCTGCTACTGCACATCAGATGCCTGGTGTCAGGCCTCAGTTCGCTGTGTGAGCATCTAGGGGTACGAGAGGAGTGTTTCGCTGTGGGATCCCTCAGTCGGGTCATCGCTACGGATCTGGCAAATTATGCCCCTGCCAAGAACAGGAAGAAGACCGCCACCAGCCGGGCTTCCGTGGTCTTTGTGGATCGAACTCTGGATCTCACAGGTAAATGGAATTTCTGGTTCTTCATCTTGGCACTCCCAGATACAGGACCCTTGCACTGATTCAGCCTTATTGGCCTCGTATTGAGGTTGACAGTACAATGATGAACTAAATGAATCAGTTCCTAATTTGACAGCGTCTGGAGTTATTTTGTCTGGTGGAGGAGGTGTGGATATAGACAGAGTACAGTATAATTTGTTAAACGCTGTAGCGGGCAAATATGGCCTTAGTGTGCATTGTTGTTGTTTTAAATACTGTACTTAGTCTAAGAGACTGGAAAAATGAGATGACCATGACATGGAGTAACCTGCCACCACCTGAGACTGTTAGAAATGTCCTATACCAGTTGTTTTAGTTAGGTTTCTATTGCTGTCTTGAAGCACCATGGCTAGAAACAACTTAGGGAGGAAAGGGCTCATTTGTCTAACACTTCCACATCATAGTCCATCAGTGAAGGAAGTCACCACAAAATCCCAAAGAGGGAAGGAACCTGGAGGCAGGAGCTGATGCAGAGGCCATGGAGGGGTGCTGCTTCCTGGCTTACCCCACATGGCTTGCTCAGACTGTTTTCTTCTAAGACCGCTAGCCCAGGGGATGCCTTTAGTTTGTTCCCTGGGACCCACATGGCTGAAGGAGATAACTGACTTGCTCCAGTTGTCCTCTGATCTCTGCACATATTGGGTCTTGCAGTGGCCCAAGATGCAAAGAAATAAGTAAATGTAATTTTTTTCAAAAGTGAAACTGGCCGGGTGATGGTGACTCATGCCTTTCATCCCAGCCTTTGGGATTACAGTTGTGAGTTCGAGGTCAGTCTGGTCTACATTGTGAGTTCCAGGACAGCCAATCCCACACAATGAAATCTTGTTTGAAAAACCAAAGAACCAAGTGAAACTGACCTTACATGTAAGAAGATGGAAAAAGAATTGTACAAAATATTTTCAAATGTATATTGATTTATTCTATAGCAATCTCAAATTGTAGCAAATGCATTATTTATATTTACAAGGAGAAATCTAACCTTAAAGTAAGTGAAAAAATGCTTTCTGATATATTATATGAGCATTTATTTTCAGAGGTCAACTTTGTCCTCGAGTTAAGTAGATATAATTCAATAATAGTGTGGGCTAGCCACTCAAGGTCAGTGAGAACAATCAGAAAACTGATATCAGTAGGCATTCCATTTATAGGTCAGAAAAAAGCTCGGTAATTTTATAAAAACCAGTAAGAAGTATATTTGAAATTTTACCTTAATTAGATGGATTTTAAGATCATAAAATTGAGAGTAACCTAAATGGTAGTTTTGAGGGAATGCTAGTGGGATGGACCTATGGTAATCGTAGCTAATTTCAAAAGGGCAGTGGCCATGTCATGCCCGGCAGGCAGAATTGTACAAAACATAAGCCAGCAGAAGACTTCCATACCTCCCAGTTACCAAATCTTTTACCCGTTCTGTAGAGTTATCTCTTTTTTTCATATTAAAAGGGAACATCCCTTCCCATCTAACGTTTTTATCCATGTAGGCTAGCTCAGTGTTCTCTCATCACTTCTCATGAATTTACTTCTGGTGAGTACCCCTAAGTTGATCATGTCCCCCATTTTTTCAGACTTTCATCTTTGGCATACAGACAGACAGGAGCATATCCTTTCCTGACTCCTCATGATCATCCAGCCCCAATTCCATCTTATATGGTTTCATTTTGTAGCAGACTTGAGAGAGGTGTCTCGATCGTGAACACTTGCTGTTTCCACCATCATCTATGTCCGTTTCTAGTCTTCCCTTCTGTTACACTTTTATTTTTTCTGTGTTTCCAAATCCAGGGCTGAGTTGTAGGATTCCTTCCCACCCTCCCTTCCCCTGTACCTAAGAATAGCATCTACTACGATAGAATAAAGCAAAGAGTAAAAGGAAATTTTGGGCTAGGGAGATGGCTCAATGGGTAAAGTGCTTGCTACACAAGCATGAGGACCTGAGTTTGAATGCCAAGAACACATGCAAAAGCTGGGTGTGATGGCCTGGGTGTCAGAGCAGGTGCCTGTAACCTCAGTGCTGGGCAGTGGCAGCGGCAGTGGCCACGGTGGTGGTGGTTGGTATGGAGTGGCAGATCTAACCAGTTGGTGAGCTCTAGAATCAGCCACAGACTGTCTCAAAAAAAATAAGACAGAGAGCCATAGAGAGAGACATGCATTGTCTACCTCTGCCTTCTACGAGGACACATGAGGGTGAGCATTTTGGCAAACATGTGGGCACACCCCCAGTTATTAATGAAAAGTAAAAAGATAGAGAGATGAGCTCTTGGTGAGTTTACTGTGTGATCTTATCAGCCATCAATCCCGCATGCTGGTGTTTTGCTGTGCCTCCTCATCATAGTGTTCTCACATAGTCTAGTTTACTTTCAGCTGCTGTGATAGCGTCATGACCCAAAGTAACTTGGTGAGAAAGGGTCCATTTGGATTAGCCTTCCAGGTAACAGTCCACTACTGAGGGAAGTCAGGACAGGAACTCAAACCAGACCTGGACCAGAGCCTGTGAAGTAATGCTCTTACTGGACTTGCTTTTCTGTATAACCCCAGACCACCTGCCCAGCGGTGATGCTGCCTACAGTGAGCTGGGTCCTCCATGTCGATCATTAATCAAGAAAATGCCCCACAGAAGTGCCCATAGGACAGTTTGATAGGGCAATTCCTTAATTGAGGTTTCCTCTTTCCAGATAACTATTGTTTCTGTCAAGTTGACAAAGACTTAACCAACAGTGTTCAAGGTCACACATGGCTTCCATAACTTACCTCTTCTCAGACAGTACCTCAAACACTCCAAGCTTGTCGCACTCATTGGAATGTTCATTCAGTTATAAATATTACGTTCTCCTTCCCTCCCCAGGGAGACCTTCTTTGACTACTCTCTTTAATTCCTATCCTGCCTTGTGCATCATAATTTTGATCACTACCAAGAACGAATAATTGGTTGCTTCTTGTCCTTTCTTTTCATGAGAATGGAAGCTGTGTGTGTGTGTTCTACTTGGCTGTATAATTACTAGTGCTTGGAAGAATTACTTAAAAACAATATATAGCTAATATTTATTTATGTATCTGTTGATTGATGGATTGTAGTGCTACATGTGGAACTCGGGGCCTTTTGCATGCTAGGCAAATGCTCTACTACTGAGCTGCATCTCCAGGCTTTGACTTTTTGAGACAGGATCTCAATCAGTAGCTCCCACTGGCTTTGAACTCACTATGTGGCCAAGGCTCATCTCGAATTTCTTGCCTTTGCCTCTTGAGTACTGGGATAGAGGCATGTGCCACTAGCCTGGAAATGAGCATTTATTGAGTGCTATAGTGTTGAAGGTTTTCTGAAATTTGGGCAAGCACTCCATCTATGTCATTATGGTGAAGTCATCATCTTGGCTGGAGTGAGATTTTTGGTGGTGGGGCAGTTTTGGGTCCCTCATACTCCTATCATTAATCTTCAGCCATGCTCTGTGAGTAACCCCAACAAACTCATTGGTTCCCCCAAGTTGTAATTGGGTGGAATCATACTTCAGTTTGTCACTGTGCTCTATAAAGAGGGAGTAGATGTTCACATCTTCCTAGGGTACAATTCCTGCACAAGTAGAGGGTATCTCCCAAGTGGGATGAGGTCACATGTATGTTCTGGTAAGTGGCAGTAACAATAGCCTGGTGAGGTGATGAAGCCAGAGCAGGATAAATGATTATTTTCTGGGACATCATGTTCTTGCCTAGTATCTGGTATGTTTCAGGGAGCGGGGCCTTTTGTTCCATCCTGGCTGCCCAGCTAGCTTACACCCGAAATAATCACACAGAAACTGCATTAATTTAAACACTGCCTGGCCCATTAGCTCTAGCTTCTTATTGGCTAATTCTTACATCTTAATTTAATCCATTTCTGTTAATCTGTGTATCACCACGTGACAGTGGCTTACCAGGAAAGATTCAGCATGTCTGACTCTGGCGACTCCATGACAGCTCTCTCTCTGACTCTGCTTTCTTCCTCCCAGAATTCAGTTCTGTCTTCTCCACCTACCTAAGTTCTGCCCTATCAGGCCAAGCAATTTCTTTATTGATTAACCAATGAAAGCAACACATAAGAAGGACCTCCTACACCACTGGTATGTGGATCCAAGATTGATTTATGTTTCTATCTGGAAATAATCACCTTTTGACATAGTGTAAGCCAAGAAATTTCTATACCCTGCTGAAGTCGGTTTTCAACTTTAGCCAGGAGGATTCCAAGGACTGAAGTCAGATTGTTAGACTCAGTGGCAAGCACAGTTTCCTCTGAGCCATCTAGCGGCCCATCTCTTTTCCATTTTAAATTATGATATGCTTTCCTTTAGAAAGATCAAGTAGACTTTTTAAGAGTAGATTATAATTTAGATTGGTTTGTTACTGGGCCCTAATAGCTTGTAAGTACAAATATTTTTACTGGGTATCTTTTGCGCAATCACCCAAGTTATCTTGCATATGATCAGCTTAAAGCTTCATTTGCTATAAAGATGTTTGAGTATAGTATTGTGATTTTTTTTATCAGTAATATTGAGCTCGTTTTTCACTTCTTAAAAGCTTATGTATTGTAAGTTATATGTTTAAATGTTAAAATGCTCTGCACTACTGAACTGAAGGAGATTTCTACTTGATGAGACCGTAAGTTAATACTGGAAATGAGTGCTAGCGTGTGGCTGTGTTAGTGTAGATGCAGTGGGTTCCACAAGTGTTGAGAGTACTGAGCAGAGTGGGTGTGGTGCATTAATGTTCGGGAACTGCAGTGTTTGCCATTGCTCCTGAGTGACCCTGAGTTGATGAAGGCATGAGGTAACTAGTATTGGTGGGTCTGTTTGGATGCTGGCCTAGACCCTGGCATCAAGGAACATACTTAGTTACAGTGCTCAAACATTTTACTGATTTATCATTCTGGATGCAACAAGTTTGGGGAACTGGGGAGAGGGTCTTGCCTGTTGCTGTAATGAAGTAATGGTTATCAGAATTTGTTGAGGTTTCCTAAATTAAATTGTGGCTTATATTGGGTTATAGCTAGTGAGAGCTGCTACCATAAAAGATTATGCTAAAAACTTCTAAAAATCAAAAAAGTGATTTGGAAATTATTGGAATGACTTAAATGATTTGGATTTCAATTTAAATTACTCTGTAGATAGTTTACATATATATAAAAAGGAAATATACTTTCAGTTTTGATTTAGTTGTTAATTTACATACAATTAATATAGATGAGTTATATACTTACATGTGAAATTGTAAGTTTAAAAATAATAGAAAATGTGAATTTTTTTGAGATAAGGTCTCACATGGACATGAGCTTATTATGTAACTGAAAATGACTTTGAACACTGATCACCTGTTAATCTGAAAATCACAAGAAAAAAGACTGATGCCACAATTTTTGAGCGAATTTGAGGCAAGCTTTAATTAAATTCTGGCCAAGATGATGGAATATGACCAGGTCCATTTCTGGGTTCTTGGAAAATGGCTATGAGTCACTTTTACAGAGGCTTAAAAAGGTCCAATCAGGGGCAAGTATTCATCCTGACATCTTTCCTGCCTGTGTATCTTCTACCCACATCTAGTTAAATACTTCAGTGCAAAAAAACTTGTTTAGGGGAGTAAAAACATATGATTTGTTAATTTCTGAGAATTATAGCCCCTAATATTATATCTGCCCTTGGCCAAGTGGGGCTTGCAGGTTAACTTTGTCTCTTAAAGTTCCTGTCTCCATCTCCAAGTCTGGGATTACTCCTGTGTGTCACCATTCTTGGCCAAGTATTTGATAGTTATTAATGTGCTTATAATATATATATATATATATATAGTTTTCTTATCATTTTTCCATCAACTTGTTGAAAATATTATTACCTCTTTTCAAGTAAACATTTATTGGATATCTACTGTGTTCAGCACTGTTTCGGGTGCTAGCAAGACAGTGATGATTATGCTAGATAGTTTCTTGTCCTTTAGAGGCAGTTGATAAGCTCCAAGGTTTTAAAAAAATGTAGAATACTTGTAGTTGTTTGAGAATTAAGTGTGTTCACATTCAAGAGAGATCTTACTCGATCTTAAGCTGTAATTTGAATACACACTTAAAGATTTGTTGTTATAATTAACTGCAAATTATAAATTAGAAGTGCACAGCATAGAATTTGATACATGGTACATCAGGAGCCCTGGGTAGGTAGTAGTTAGTGCCCTGAGCAGGATGATGATGGTGATGATGATTTTTTGGATTCCTGAGAGCCTTCCTGTTTAGTCCCTGTCCCATTAATATGACATGGCAAAACACAGAGAGACAGAGAGGCATTGGGAAGCAACATTTGAGCAGACTGGAAGTGACTCAGACTTGTAGCTGTGCCACATCTCATCCATGATTGGAGTGATGTCTTCCAAGCAGTGGTGGATTTTGGAGAGATAATTTAATTTAATAGAAAAAGCATTGACTGTATCTTTGTCTTCAGTTTCAGTTAAAGTACATTTATTATTAAAATTTTGATATTACTATTCAGATAGGATCTCATGAATGTAGTCCTGGATGGCCTCAAAAATCACTGTGTGGCTGAATTTGATCTTGAACTTCTAAATGTCTTGCCTCCATCTCCCAAATACTAGGATAACAGGTATGGGCCACCACCACTCAGTTTTATGTGGTACTGGAAATCACCAGGCTTCACACATGCTAGGCAAATAATGTACCACTTAAGCTGCATCCTCAGTCCGTTGTCCACCCTTATCCCTGGAGTTGATATGTACAACTACAGATCTTGATATACAGAAAGCATTCAATAAATGTTGGTGAATGCTTTTTATTATAAGCTGTTACCATGTATTTACTTACTCTCCCTCTTCTTCAACAAATATTTAGTGAAAGTCTGCTGGTTGCCTTTCTATGCTAGAGCTTGTGAATATCAGGTAAACTAGAGGAAGGGTGCCTTTGTCATCACAGAGATAAGGCTGTAGTGGCAGGAAAATCGGTTATTCCTACTTGACCCCCAAGCTTTTCCTGGTCATTGTGTATTTTTTAAAATTTATTTATTATGTATATAGTGTTTTTAGCACCAGATCTCATTATAGATGGGTGTGTGTCATCATGTGGTTGCTGGGAATTGAACTCAGGACCTCTGGAACAGCAGTCAGTTCTCTTAACCTCTGAGCCATCTCTCCAGCCCTGGTCATTGTGTATTTGTCATCAAAATAAAAATAGAATTCAGCTTCAGAATTTCAGAATAGCATCACCTATGATAGTAGCGAACTGGCTGACTACATGCTGATAATTTACTTAGCAGACTGTTATTGATGCTACTGGTCTGCTCACTATACTAGGTGCTGGAGATATAACAGTAACCAAAGCAGATGAGAATCCCATCTTCATGAACATTGCATTCAATCCATGAGGCACACATTGATTGGGTAGTTGAGAACATGACTTACATGACAAACAGCAAAATTCTAAGTTGTTATTAAGCATCAGTTATTTTTATTTTTGGTAGAAGAGACATCGTAAAGCATGCATCCAGTCAACGTTTTTCTGTCTGCTTTGAGTTTACATTTGCTTGTGTGGTTCACAGGAGCGGTTGGACATCATGGAGACAACTTAGTAGAGAAGATCATTTCAGTGCTTCCACAGCTTCCAGGCCACACCAACGATGTGATGGTCAACATGGCAGAGCTCACTGCTGTCCAGGCCATGGAGGAAAATCAGAACGTGATTGCACCAGGCTGCCTTGCACAATCCAAGTAAGACATGTGGCCTTGCTTTGTTTTTCTCTCATTCTTCTTCCTCTTCCTTTTTTCTTATCTAAGACAGAAAATCTCTATAGAAAAGAAATGAAATGGTAATCCTGGCACTTGGAAGATGAAGGCAAGAGAGTCAGGAGTTCAAGATCATCTTTACCTAGTTAGCCAATTCCAGGCCATCCTGGGCTACATGAGATCCTGTTTTTAAAAGAAGAGAAAAAGAATGAATGCATGAAACACTACTCAAGTAGAAAAGTCACAGTGGGTAATGTTTAGGAAAATGCCACTTTTAAATATATAATTAATCTTACCCACTAAATATAGTAAGCCATAGAGTATGGAATTTTATGGGAGTGCTATCAGATGTAATATTAAGATTTTGCCAACATCTGAGAAGTGAGTCCATGTATTGATTTCCATTTAATAGATAGTTTTATAGGAATTAAGTCTGGGATTCTACAGTTTCTCTTCGTAAATGACTTACTCAGATGATTAAATGCAACCCACATAGGTATGAGTCAGAGCCATATTTTATATTTAAATAATATGCTTTTGGGCATCATTGGGTGATGTTTTTGTTTCAAGATATATATTTTTCACACCCTTCCAGAAATCAAACAAAGAACATGTGTACTTGAAGTCATGCAGTGTTTCAAAAATAAAAATTTTCTATAGATATGACAATAAAAACATACATAGCCATACTTTTTCACCTCTGTCCTTCATTCACATTCTTAGAAGAATTATTGTTGTTTTATATATTTACTTATTATTTTTTTATGTGTGTGAGTGTTTTTCCTGAGTGGATGTATGTGCACATGTGTGACACCCATGGAGGTTAGAAGAACGTGTCAGAGTTCCTAGAACTGGGATTACAGACAGTTGTGAGCTGACATATGAGTGTTCGTGGGTCCTCTCCAAAAGTGGTCAGTGCTCTTGACCAACTGAGCCAGCTCTCCAGCCCGCTAGTTTTTAAATGTATTAGTAGTGAAATAAGAATATTGATTTTCTTTATCTAGTTTGTACTTTTAAACAAAACAGGTTTTTTGACATTAGAGTTTCAAATCTAATCAATAACAGATACATTTGGAATTCCCTGTCATTTTGAAATTAATTTGTAGCACCTGAAGTTTTCAGGTTTTCTTTTAGTACCTAGTGTGGGAAGAAAATTGGAAAGTTTTGTTTTTGTCTTCTTGCTGCTTAAATAAATAATGAGGAACCAGAGCAAGAGCTTGCTGTTCTTCCCAAGGTCCTTAGCATGGGGGGATGGTTCTTAGAAACTAACAGTTAAGTGCTTTCTGTGAGTTGAGAAATTTGAGGACACAAAAGAAGGTAAACCAGCATTCCTGTCTTCATGGAACACTGTTTTTGTTGTGGTGGTGTCATGAGTAATGCTCAGCCATAATGGGAAAAGCATAGATCTGACGTGACTTGAGCTGAGCTGCCACCGGTGACCACTCCTACAGATAGGTGTCAGGTAAATGCAGTTAGGTTGCCCTCAGGGAAGAGTGGGTCTTGAGTTGATTGTGTCTCAAAGATTGGAAATAAGGTCCACACGAAAAAAGTGCTGCTCAGGGCTTGATGTGATGCCTGTGAAGAAAAGACATCCTTACAGGAAGGGCACCACTGTCATCAGCTCTGTAACATTGTCCAGAACATACTATTGTGTCAAGCTCATTCCCAAGCATCTTGTGGTTGGGAAGTCATTTTAAGTTTTGCAGTAAATCAACGAGGGTCATTTCCCCATTTTCCAGGTAAGGAAATTGAGAAAATAAGATAGTAAATATATGGAGCTATAAATGCCCCCAGAATGTCTGATTTCAGAGCCAGTATCTTCCCTTCTGTGCTGCCATATGGGGCCCAGAGGAGAGACAAGTTCTTGACCAGACTCAGGTACTCAAAAAGACACAAAATAAAGTCACTTTAGTATTTAGTATAGGAAGTCCTGTTTGTTCATGGTGGGTTTTTATAGATAATAGAAAAAAAATTGCATATTTCAGTAAAACAGAAGTGTTAAAAGGTGTTTAACAGCTAATCAAATCAAAAGAAGAATGTTGATCAAAGTTTTGAAAGTAGAAATAGTTGGAGTCTAAGGAGCACAAACTCAGGAAAAGCCCCTTCAAGGCTTTGCCATCAGAGAGACTTAGTTTTAGCAGCTTCCTTTCTTTCAGCTCCTTTGCTTAGAGTGGGCCCATCTTGGCATTTATCCCCATTTTGCCTGCTGGGGGTTGGTAGCAGTTCGTATGAAGAACTATGTTGAGATCATTGCATGGCAGGGAGGAAGGTATCTATAGACAACTGGAGAACATAAGATACCAGACAGGAGATGCCATTAGGACATAGAGCACATTTAAGAAAGGACTTGGCATGTCACTTCCAAACACTTAAGATATGTTAACTGATTTCATGTCTCTCAAATCTGTGAGACAGATTCTGTCACCCCTCATTCTAACCCTGTCAGTTTCGTCATGTGACTTAAGGTGCCATGTGCAATTGGAGAGGTGGAGGTCTGGTTCTACGTCAGTGCTTCCCATACTCCATGTCTCTTTTGTAGAAGCCTAAAGTAATTAGACAAAGGACAAGAAGGCTCCTGAGAAAAGGTTGTAAAATAAGAGAAATTGGGGTTGACCAGAGTACAAGAAGACATGCGAACCTTTACACATTCAACAGCACAGCTACACGAGTGAAGCAGCCTCAGAGCCTTAACAGATGTTTTGATTTGGTCAGTGTATTTAGTCTTTCCAGCATCCATTCTACATCAGGCTTACTTCAGGACTACAACTGGACCCGTCCTGAAGTGCCTTTTCCCTCGCCAGTGATTGTTTAAGAAATGGGTATAACACCTGAGACCATGCTGGTGTCTGAGGGCCTTGCTACCTCCGGGTTCATACTGATATGCGTGGTCTGTGCTGCCACTAGGGCCATGGTGACATCTGGGCCAAGCTGCTGCCGAAGACCATGTCTGAGTCTGTGTTCCTACTGTAGCTGGGGTCTGTGATGATGTCTATGGCTTGTGTTACCATGTGGGGTGGCTCATAGGAGCCTTGAAATCCAAGGGCCATGCACAGCTGGCCCCACCACTCACTGGCCCTGGGATAACTGGCCCTGGCTCTCTCTGGATAATGTAACAGGAGAACTGGCCCCACCCTATAGATGGACATTTCTTTTTGGGCGGCCAGCTCAAAAAATATGACATGGACTTTTATTAATAATATATTAATATTTAATAATTAACTTATTAAAATGAGATTTATTATAAGGCTCAGCCTTAGCTTAGCTTGTTTCTAAGTAGCTCTTATAATTTAAATTAACTCCTATTTTTAATCTACATTCTTCCACATGTTTCTTACTTCATATCCATTATGTCCTTTCTCATTATTCCATGTCTGACTGGTGACTCTGACTCTGCCTTTCTTCTTCCCAGAGGTCTCTTTGTTTAGAAGTTCTGCCTATACCTTCTGCCTAGCTATTGGCTATTTAGCTTTTTATTAAACCAATCACCGTGACACATCTTCACGCAGTGTAAAGGAATATTCTACAACACTGTCCAACCACAGAAGAGCTGCCCCCACTCTGCCCCCTCCCCCAATCAGTATGACGTCTACCCCTCAACAAAGGCAAGTGGCTGCAGTGGCCCCAACCTACCAGCTCAGCTACCACCCAGACCCACCCACATCTTGGACCTCGAGTTGACCCACTGTAACATCTACCCCATCTATGACCTGCTGGAGCGCATCAAGAGTGTGGTCCTTCAGAGTGATAACTGCAGGATCTCCATGACTCTGAGCAACAGCAGGATATCTGAGAGGAGCTTTGGTGAGGGTCCAGCGATGACGGTGTGCCAGAGGTCTTGAACCAGACCAATGACTCATTGCAATGAACGTTTTGCAAAAGGGTACACTGTGTGACACATGTAGCTCCCAGTGCCACTAGGATGAATGAAGAGGTGTTGGAAATACGAGGAGGGAGGTAGGGTTTTCTGTTTTGTTTTTTAATTCATTTTTGGAAGGGTTCTTTTGTGGGGATATGCTGCAGGGGTGTGGGGCAGATATGGAGGGACTGGAACGTGAGTGGAATTGGGGTGTATGATATAGAATTCCCAAAGAATCAATAAAGAATTATATGATTGGTTTTCTTTTTCACTCTTTTCTCTTCGGGAGCCCACCACCCAGCTTCCAAATAAATACACTGAAACCTTACTTACAAATGCCCAGCCTTAGCTTGACTTATTCTAGCCAGCTTTTCTTAAATTACTCAATCTACCTTTTGCCTCTGAGGCTTTTACTTTTCTCTATTCCACATCTCTTTCTTCCCTTCTTTCTTCCCTTCTGTGACTTGTTGTGTAGCTGGGTGGCTGGCCTCTGGCGTCATCCTCTCCTTTTCCTCCTATTTATTTTCTCTGCATGGCAGCCCCACTTGTCCCTCTCTCCTGCTTTGCTTTTGCTGTTCAGCTCTTCATTAGGCCAATCAGGTGTTTTAGACAGCAAAGTAACACAGCTTCACAGAGTTAAACAAATGCAACATAAAAGAATGTAACACATCTTTGCATCATTAAACAAATGTTCCACAGCATAAACAAATGCAGCACATCTTCACCTAATATTCCACAACAGAATTATGTTTAAAGAGTGGGTATGAGGCAAGAGGGACTGTCTTCTTGCTCAGGTCTTTGTTTCCTACAGTGACTCAAGCATAGCCCTGGCTCCTTCTCTATTACGCTTCTCCCTGACTCCCAGGACTCCATAAACTGCTGCAACAAAAAAGGTCAGTGACTCAGATTGTTGTAAAGAAGAGAAATTATTGGGTCCCAACCTACTGTTTGAGTCTCAAAATATAGGATAAAATATACTTTTTCATTGTTTAAGCTAAATTGAATTGCTGTTTTCAGGCAATCACAACTAAAGCCATGCTGACACATTTTCTGTACCTAATTTCATTTATAAAATGAGGGCATTACTCTAAATGCTATCTATGCCTCTTGTGTTTTAAACAAAAGTCATCCTACCTAAGCTTCTGCTGTGACCTAGCCCCACCACTGAGCAAGTACTTAGACTGTGTTCATTTATATTGTCTTTGCCTTCATTGGCGTTCTTTTCTTCTCATTAGACTCTGAACGAATGTCACAGAAAATGGTTTAAGTGCCACCCAAAGATGAGAGTATGACTCCAAATGTCAAAGATGAGGTCTAGAGAGGTCTGAGTAAAGCAGAAGGCTTCAGTGGGGGCAGGGATGGAGAAATAATGGCAGTGGTAGGTGTGAAGGGGAACGTGCCAGAAGAAGGGAAATGCACAAGATGAAGTAATCCCACACTAGCTCCAAGTAGGGTATAATAAGGGGTTCTTTATTTAAGGGGGGGACTCACAGATCACAACAGGGAACAGTAACAGCATCTAGCATCCAGATATCAGAACAGAAGTGAGAGTGCACAGGTGGGCCCGCATCTTTTTGGTACCCAAGGCCATGCCCAACCTGGTTCAGTCTCTCAAAGGCCATTGACTGAAGGAGGTTCTCCATCCTTTTGTCTAAATAAGAGATTTCTTTTTAAAAAAATTATTTATTTATTATGTATATAGTATTCTGTCTGCTTGTATGCCAGCAGGCCAGAAGAAGGCACCAGACCTCATTACAGATGGTTGTGAGCCACCATGTGGTTGCTGGGAATTGAACTGCAGGACCTTTGGAAGAGCAGGCAATGCTCTTAACCACTGAGCCATCTTTCCAGCCCTAAATAAGAGATTTCTAAACCCAATACAAAACTATATACGATAAGAACAGATGTCAAGTATAAAAATTAGAATTACAACCAGCATTAACAATATTAAGCAAGAAACATATGATAAATGTTTCAATAATTATTCTATCCTAAGGGAGTCTAAGTCTTGTATTAGAAATGGCTTGGCTAAGTCATAGGAGGAAAATAACTATGACTATCTAGTCTTCAACCCCACTGAAGGCCTGAGAAGGGAGATAATATTACTTGAGTAGGTAGGAAGTGCAATCAAGCAGCTTCCAAAATGTGCAGTAGATGACAGAGACAACTGGCTACCTGGGCAATCACCCAAAGTCTCATTTGCAACATTGGAGCAACCAACTTTGGCTAAGGCCTAGAGTAAGTGACAGACTATTTCTCAGAGGCAGGAAAAAATTTAAAACCATCTTACCCTGTCTTGGCAAGGTTTGACAGTCTTTTTCCTTGAATCCTGTTTGTCCAGTCTGGACACCGTGCATTTTGTCAGTGGTTGAGGCATGGGCAGTTCCTTGCTCAAAGGCCAGTTTTGCCAAGAAGAAAACAAGCTCCANCCTGGGCAATCACCCAAAGTCTCATTTGCAACATTGGAGCAACCAACTTTGGCTAAGGCCTAGAGTAAGTGACAGACTATTTCTCAGAGGCAGGAAAAAATTTAAAACCATCTTACCCTGTCTTGGCAAGGTTTGACAGTCTTTTTCCTTGAATCCTGTTTGTCCAGTCTGGACACCGTGCATTTTGTCAGTGGTTGAGGCATGGGCAGTTCCTTGCTCAAAGGCCAGTTTTGCCAAGAAGAAAACAAGCTCCAAGTGGAGTGTCTTCAGTGTTCAACATTCTCTTGGGAATAGATTGGTGCTGCCAGGAGTAATCGTGTCTCATGTCAACAAAACCCTAAGTTATTTAAATGCTGTATTCTACAGTTGTTGAAGGTTACCTACCTATTCAGAATACAATCTCTCTATATAAAAATAACCTGATTAGTCTAACTTTAAGTGTGACAACCATGGATGACTATTGACCTATAATTCTTAATACCTACATAGCTCAAAGACTAAAAGTTTATATTAGACAATCTTTAAACAACTGTGCAGCAATTAAGGTCAATGGTCTCAAAATGTAAACAATGTATAAGTATCTTGATCAGAGTTAGACATATGTAATATAATATGATAAATATATCCTAAAATTATATCCACATGCAAAATGTCTTTAACAGAGGTAGAAACATGCATGCATACAATATGACAAAATAACTTTGCATATGTGTACAAATATTTTAAACAGAAATAAGAGCATATTTAATATAACAAATATAATTTGAATTTGTGTCAATATACAAGAATCTATACCAATGTAAATTATCTCTAAATAATAGCTCACAAGTATTCACTCTACTACTACTACTACTATTATTATTATTATTATTGTGAGTAAGCTCACACCAATCTACCTATATTTTTTTATTTAAAACACTGCTTAAGCAATAGCTTAAGCGTATTGTTAGCTAACTCTTATATCTTAAATTAACCCATCTCTATTAATCTGTGCATCACCATGAGGTTGTGACCTACCAGCAGGGTTCCATCCAGTGTCTGTCTCCTGCAGGGGCTACATGGTTTCTCACTGACTCTGCATTCTTTCCTTCTCTATCTGCTTGGAAGTCCCGCCTTGTTCTATTCTGCTAAGCCACTGCCTGAAACAGCTTTATTCATTAACCAATAAAAGCAACACATAAACAGAAGGACTTCCCACATCATATCTTCTTTTCTGTTCAAATAAAAAGGAAGGTTTTAACTTTGACATAGTAAAATTACATATAACAAAACAGGTATCAAGTAAGAATTACAGTTACAATATTTATATATATTTTATCTTTTATCATAAATAAGGAAAACCATAATTATAACTATCTTCTTCAACTTCATCAAAGACCCCAGAAGGATTTAATATTACCTAAGGTATCAGGAAGTGCATTGTAAGCAACTTCTAAAACTCTAGAATTGACAGAGACATCTCGCT
>LOEQ01002592.1:0-13146 GCA_001685075.1 Bramus lutescens
GAGAACAGGAGTATTCTGGGAAGAAGGAAGCTCTTTCCCCAGTCCTGCCCAGACACGGAAGCAGGATGTGACCTGCCACGCTGAATAAGGTACTGAGCCAGATTGCTAACACAGATAATAATAATAATGGGCTATATAAGTTATAAGACTTAGCCAATAAGAAGCCTGATCTAATGGGCCAAGCAGTGTTTTAATTAATACACTTTCTGTGTGATTATTTCAGGGCTAAGCTAGCCGGATGGCCAGGGCAACAAGCAAGCCCACTCCTTCTGTTATAAAGTTTGTCCATAGGGTTGGGAACACTGTTTAGGGGTTGTTGATTATTATTTATATTAGATAGAGGGTTGGAGTGAAAACTATGTTTGTTTAAAAAAGGGGGGATAGTAATAGTGGGTAATAGAGTGAATACTTGTAAGCCATTATTCATGGATAATTTACTGATGGGGAAGCTCAGCCAATCACATCATGGACTAAGGTGCTGCCCTCCTTTCCTTCCCCCTGAACACTTATGTAGCTGGAAATGTCACTGAGTTTTGGGATAAAAAATAAAGTTCTTTCTGCTTAGCAGCCTCCAAACTTCAGGGTGTCATAAATAGGTCTTGTTAGAACAACTTGTGTTCCCAGCAAGCCTGCAAACCTAAGTAGACAAAGGAGGGAAGAATAATCTCGCTTTCAGTTAAATTAATCATTTAATTAAAACCAGACTTATTTTTCTCTCCTGATGACTCTAATGATTTTCCCAAACTGGAAATGCCTGGTCCCCACCTGGCAACAGGTATTCTCTAGTCTCTTTCTCTCATTTAAGACTGCAAGTTGTGCACAAGGGTTTTGTTTTTCCAACCTTGGCAACATTAGTGTTTAGGTTTGTAGCATTTTTCTGTGGATGGGGATTTGTGCACTGTAGTCCTGTGCACTGTAGGGATTTAGAGGTGCCTCTGTCCTCCACAAAGACCCACCAACAACTCAGTGTGAGCTTTCTCAAAGCCTGTCCCCAGAACTCTACAAAACCCTGTCTGAGGCTCTCACTTAGCCCATTTCTTCCTTTCTCTTCCACGGGCTTCCCAGTATAACCTCCCTGCCCTTCCACTTACTGCAATAGATGGGCCAACACAACAGGTATCAAAAGTGGCTCTAGAACATTGGTGGTAGGGCGGGGCTTGGAGTGGTGCCTTTCTATCACTTAGCAAGGAGGACTAAATACAAATTGAATAAGGGGCACACACAGTCCAAAATGCAGCATGGCTGCTGAATTGATTAGCAAGTCATTATCAATGGGTTAGGACGTCTGATGAAAATACTCTTGCCAATGGAGTCAGTGGTTCAGGCATTTGAAAGTTTTCAATTGTGTGTTTTGTCCATGTCCTGTAACACCTGACAGAAACCACCTAGGAGAAGAGATGTTTTTATTGGCTCCCAGTTTATGGTAACAGAGTCCACGTGGTTGCTAATCCTGGTTGCCAGTTGCACTACATCTGGAAACAACTAAAACCCAACCTGCTGAAACTCCTATGAGAGATTTTCTTAGTCAGATTATTTGAGGCCAAAAGACACACTCTAAAATCTGGGCAATGCCTTCTGGTGGCAGCCCATAGGAAAGGACACAGAAGAAGGAAGCTTTGCCTTCGTGTCTTCACTCTTGATAACAAGTTCATCTATTCTGTTGCTGAGAAATCCCATCACTGGGATTAGAACCTATGTCTTTGGGGTTCCAACTTCGACTGAAGATCAACAGTCAGGAATCTATGAGAGCCAAGCAGGAAATGATGGTGACCTAAGACTCTTAAGACCAGCCTTTTAGCAACCTGCCTCCTCCAGCTGGGTCCCAAATCCCAAAGGTTCCACAGCCTCCTTAAACAATGGGTGACCAGCTGTTAAAACACATGGCTGCCAATCATGCAGCCTAGTCTCAGATCAGCGTATGGCTGTCTGTCCACTGGGTTTCCTGGGGGCCAGGCACCTGTGGGAACAGACTCTCACTTGGCAAGGACCAGTAGTCCATGGACAGTGTAGGAATTTAAAATTAATGCAGCTTGTGGACCCTTTTCTCTCTCACTATATTGTTGATTCTTTGGGCGGTTTTTAGTTTAAACTGTCAGTCACACGTGCAGCAGCTGTAGTTTTCCCGGGAAATTCTGTTCTTTTTCAAATGTTCCCCTAAGATTGAGCAGGGGCTTAGTGCTTCTCAAATTCCTTATGTGTAATTACTAACTATAGCTCCCAATCTGGGAAACTTTTCTGACTCAATAGAGACAATATGAGAAACAACACTTGGAACATTGAATGTCTCAAAGTTCTGGAGAGGAAAGTAAGGCATAGATACACAGAATAGGGAAAAGCCTCGGGAATACACATAGTGTCAACTGTTGAGAGTAAGTTCCCTAGACACCAAGCATAGAAACATTGGTAGGTTATGGTTTGCTTCAAGAAGAAAAAAAAATGCAAAATGTAGGTGGATAGATCCATCCTTTCCACACATAGGAGCTGACACTGGTGGAAGAAGCTTAGTGTGGTGAGATGGAAAAGGATGCTTGTCAAAGTCTGCCTTCTACAGAGAGAGGGAGACACGGGACCCTCTTGTAGAAAAGGGAACTGTATAAAAGCCCATCTTACAGACATGAAAGAATGGTTTGGATCTATATTGTGGAACCTAAAGCATTACACCCATGTCTATTATTTTTTAACTTTGTAACTGCAAGTAGCTGCATAACTACTGCTAGAGCAGGATGTATCTGGCTCAATATTTAGTTAAGTCTGCAAAAATGCTAAACTCTATGTGTACAAGAAGGTTATGTAGGGGTTATGTATTGGGGAAGCATATGAAAGCATTGGGAGCTTTCATAACGATTATGGTGTATTCCTTCAAATATGATGTATTTCTTAAAAGTCAAAAATAGGAGCCAATAATAAAGTTGTTCATGTACCCCTGGTAAGAAAAACACCACAACTCTGTTTGAGTACAAATAAAGGCGGCCTGAGCTATTTGGGGCCACTTGAGTACAATTCACCTGGTGGCCAGAAGTTTTCCTTTCATGGATGCCCCTTCCCCATCTCTGGACCTGAACCTGAGCCAAGGCTGGACCTCAGAACATGATCCTGTGGGGGAATTTCCTATTCAAACCCTGATATGGGGGTTCTATGCCTTTAAGGACAGTGGAGTTGAATGATTTCCTGCAAAAAGAGTAATGAGAATCTCGGTGCTTTTTAGTAATAAAGACCGTGTAGAAAGGGTCAGCAGTACTTTTGGTAGTTTGCAAATAGACACCTACCTCCTGTAGGCAAAAGGACAAGCTGAGGAGAAAATACATTTAAAAGCTGTGAATCTTGAGACTTTTACAAGTGTGAACCACTGTGGTCTGTTACAGTGGGGTCAGTGTTCTGGTTGAAATGTGAGGTAGGGTATGAAAAGATACTTCAGTAGCAGTTCTGAACAACCCAGCCAAAATCTAGACTCCCACCCTATTCAGGAAGACATGCAGAGTATCTTCCTGTAGGACAACCCCCATCTCCCCTCCCCTGGCAACAGTTGCCTCATTGCCTCTCCTGGCCATCAGACAAAGAACTAAGATGAAATCACAGCAGCATGCTGGGACTGATGCTGGAGATTATCCAGGAGCAGACTCTCAAGAATTTCCCTGTACCCATGTCTAGGGCAGAGGAATGCTGAGAAACTGAATTACAAGGATGCTGGACCAAGGCACTAAACAGGAAAAGTGAGAATGTAAAGACATACTTAGGGTCACTTTCTCAAGGCATGGTTCTTAGCACTTTGGTATTATCTCCAAAAGTCAGGTAAAAGACATAGTTATATGGCTTTCCAAATGTATTTGTTATCATAGCACATTGTAAAAGATAATGAAAACAGTTTGGAAATACAATGAGAAATGGTTTAAATTCCTTGGAGTGAACAACATTCATTTCTAGTTTTGTGCCAGGGCTGTTAGCTTGCCCACCCTCTGTCTTAATACAGTCAAAAGAGATCTGGGCCATCTGGACACGACACAGAATGTCACATCAGACCATTACATCAAAAAAAAAAGGCATGGCTGGAATGCTAGAGACCTTGATTGGAAACATGTGTCCCAACGGGCATGTGAAAACCCTACAAAGATTTCAAGATGGGCCACTTCAAAGACCTTGACTAAAAACATGTGTCCCATAGGGCATGCACAAACCCTACAAAGATTTCAAGATGGGCCACTTCAGTAACACTTCTAAGAATCGCATGGGAATGGACATGAAGTAGAAACATGTTTGCTTTCCATGAAGAAAGAGGCACTGAACAATCACTTCAGTTGATATTAGTAGTCTTCAGCAGAGGGTTTGAGGGGTGTGTGAATGAGGTAACTATAGTGGCAGAAATGGGATACAGATATAGGCCCACAGCAGAAATATTCACTTAACCACGACCAATCTGACTTTGGAAATACTTCCAGCAACCAAAACCAGTATAGGGCACTTGATATGGCATAGTTTCCTAAGAAAACTGGTAGGACACTTGGTGGCAAGTTAGTGACATTAGGCTCTACTCATTCTGTAGGGACCACAGGTTCCTTCTCACAGAAGCAAAGTCCTATTTCCATTATGTATTTCCCTATTTCCCATTCACAGAGCCTCTAACATCAATAACATCAGAATCTATTTGCTTATGAAATACCTGGTCCTTGGGTGCAAAATTCAACATAATATAACCTGCACACAGCAGATTTGCATCAGAGCACAGCAGTGGCAGGGTGGGTTCATGCATGGACATCCATGGGCCATATCACACACTGTTCCACCCAGACACAGAAAGCCTGACAAAGCACTATGATGGCCTATTGAATACACAGCTGAATCACTGGCTGAGAGGTAAAAGTCTGTAAAAATGAACTACCATCCTTCAGGATACAGAACAAGTGGATAATAAATGTGTGTAGAAATCATGGGATAGCAGTATGAATGGAGCCAATTACCGTCATTTTCAGTGACCTGGTTAAAAAAAATAATTTTGCTTCCTGTCTCAAACTATGGGCTCTTCAAGGTGAAAAATCCGTTTCCCCAGCCTAATAGGAATACACATGTCAGGGGATAGAGGAAGAGTCCATTGAATTATGGATGCCACCTAGACATTTTGGACTCGTTGTATCCAGGATCAGTAGGTGAGAAGAGGGATCACTGTATTTGCCAGAACAATGAACTCTGATCAGTAGAAGTTAGGGCTGTGTTGGGAAATTTTTTTATCACACTCTGACATACCTAAGGCTGCCAATAAAGTTTACTTTGAATAAGACGGCAGAGCAAGCTACTAGCTGATTAGAATTAGTCATAGAGGTTTTGAAGGACTGAGGACACATAGAGAGACACTGGAAGTAGAAGGGTGAGGCTTAGAAAGATTTTTGGACTTTTTGGATAAAGGAAAAAGAAAGAAGAGATCACCAGTTGCCTTTCCACTGTTTCTCTGATCATTTAGATTCTTACCTTGATATCTGACTACCAACTTTTTCTTAAATTTATTAGATAATTAATTTAGATAATTAATTTCTAATTATAAAGAATAATTAGATAAATGTTTAAGGCACAAACCCATGACCCTGAGATTAAGAGTCTCATGCTCTACTGTGGTCACTCAGTGGATTATGGATGTTTATCATTGTTTAGGGGGTTGATTGCAAGTTGTTATTGGACATAGTCAGGGAGAAACTAAACAAAGGAAATTAGATTCAGGGAATCTCGTTCTTAAAATAAAATAGAGGATATAGGAATGAAATATAAAAGGGTAGATTACTAAAACCACTTTTAAACTAAAAAAGCAACTGCTAGTCTTAATTATTTTATACTGTATAGATTTTGGATATACAAATTTAAGGTTATTTTTGTTTTAACATACTGTATATATGTTTCTACTCTTTTTTAAGGTATTGTACCTATGAAGCTTATTTTAAAATGTAAAGTTCTAGGTTATTATTGCAAATTGTTTAATATAATTAAGAAATGTAATTTAGTAGTTAGTCATCTATAACAATCAAATTTGTGGCCATGTTAGGTATGTTTTCAAGGTCAAACAGATATACTTTAGATAGTCAGATGGTCTTCAAACACTTCAGAGACCTACAGAATATGGCATTTAAGATGTTTGAATAACATAAGGCTTTTCATGACAGTGAGATACATCTGCTCCTGGCAGCACCAATTTACTCCAAAAAAGGATGATGAGCATTGAAAAACCTTCATACATAGTTGCTTTCATTGTGGCAAATTTAGCCACTGGGCAAGAAACTTCCCTTCCCTTGACTGCTGACAGTTTGCTGTCCAAACTGGACAAGGACACAAAAGAAAGTGACTGCTGAGCTTTTCCAATATAAGATAGGACAGTCATTCAAAATTTCTGCTTCACAGAAAAGTCTGTCAGCTATTCTAGCCCTGTAGGTAAAAGATGGATACACGTATGTTGCAGAGAAACCTTGGGTGACTGTCCAGGCAGCCAAATGTCTCTGTCATTTCTATACTTTTAGAAGTTATTTGCTTCTTACTTCCTGTTTACTCAGGTAATATTATATCCTTCTCAGGTCTCTGATGGGGTTAAAGACTAGATATAGTTACAGTTTTGCTTGTTACAAAATTCAGAAAAAAATGCACAAAAAGAGGTGTAAAGTGTATACGGTTGAGAGACATAAAAGTTTAAACTGTTTATCTAAGAAACTGTTTTGAGGTCTAAAAAGATAGTTTTGACAGCTTGATAATGGCATAAAAAACATGGATCAATGCAGTTGAATTGAAGACTGACATTAATCCTCACACCTATGAACACCTGATTTTTAACAAAGAAGTCAAAATGGAACAATGGGGAAAAGCATCTTCAACAAATGGTGCTGGCATAACTGGATGTCAACATGTAGAAGAATGAAAATAGGTCCATATATATCTCCATGCACAAAACTCAAGTCCAAATGGATAAAAGACCTCAACATAAACCTAGATACACTGAACCTGATAGATGAGAAAGTAGAAAGTAGCTTTGAATACATTGGCACAGGAGACCACTTCCTAAACATAACCCAGTAGCACAGACACTGAGATCAATAATTAATAAATGGGACCTCCTGAAACTGAAAAGCTTCTGTAAGGCAAAGGACACAGTCAATAAAACAAAGCAGCAGCCTACAGAATAGGAAAATATCTTCACCAACCCTACATCTGGCAGAGGGCTGATCTCCAAAATACATAAAGAACTCAAGAAACTAGATATCAAAATTCCAAATAATCCAATTTAAAATGGGGGTACAGATCTAAACAGAGATTTCACAACAGAAGAATCTCAAATGACCAAAAGGCATTTAAGAAATTGTTCAACATCCTTAGACATTAGGGAATGCAAATAAAAATGACTCTGAGATGGCATCTTAATCCTGTCAGAATGGCTATGATCAAAAACACTGATGGCAGCTTATGCTGGAGAGGATGTGGAGTAAGGGGACACTCCTCCATTGCTGGTGGGAGTGCAAACTTCCACAGCCACTTTGGAAATATATGACAGTTTCTCAGAAAATTGGGAATCAATCTATCTCAAGATCCAGCAATACCACTCTTGGGCATATAACCAAAGGTTGCTCAATCATACCACAAGGACACTTGCTCAATTATGTTCATGGAGTTTTGTTCATAATTGCCAGATCCTGGAAACAACCTAGATGCCCCTCAACTGAAGAACAGATAAAGAAAACATGGTACCTTTACACAATGGAGTATTACTCAGCTGTAAAAAACAATAACATCATGAAATTTGGAGGCAAATGGATGCAACTAGAAAAAATTGTACTGAATGAGGAAACCCAAACCCAGAAAGACAAACATGACATGTACTCACTCATAAGTGGATATTAGATGTAAACCAAAGGATAACTAGACTACAGTCCATAGCTCCAGAGAAGCTAGGTAACAAGGAGGACCCTAAGAGAGACGCATGGATTGTCCTAGGAAGGGGAAATAGATGAGATCTCCTGGGTAAACTGGGAGTGGGGTGTGTAGGGGAGGGGTTGGGGGATGAGAATATAAGGGAACAGGATGGGCGAATTGGGGGAGGAGTGGAAGGAGAGAGTAATGAAAGAGATATCTTGATAGAGGGGGCCATTATGGGGTTAGAGAGAAACATGGTGATAGGGAAATTTCCAGGAATCGGCAAGGATAACCAGAGCTAAGACTTCTAGCAATAGTGGAGAGGGTGCCTGAACTGGCGATCTCCTCTAATCAGATTGGTGACGACCCTAATTGTCATCATAGAATCTTCATCCGGTAACTGAGAGAAGTGGGTGCAGAGATCCACAGCCTAGCACTGGATCGGGCTCTGAGAGTCCAGTCGAAGAGAAGGAGGAGGGATTACATGAGCAATGGGGGTCAAGATCATGACAGGGAAACTCAGACAGCTGACCTGAGATTATTGGACCTCACAGACTCTGAACCAACAACGGGGAACCTGCATGGGATCAAACTAGGCCCTCTGCATGTGGGTGACAGTTGTGTGGCTTGGTCTCTTTGTGGGGCCCCTGGCAGTGGGACCAGGATCTATCCCTGGTGCATGAGCTGACTTTTTGGAGCCTATTCCCTATAGTGGGATGCCTTGTTCAGTCTTGATACTAAGAGGAGGAGGTTCGTCCTGTCTCAACTTGATGTGCCAGGCTTTGTTGACTCCCTAAGGAAGGCCTCAGCCTTTCTCTGGGGAGTGGATGAGGGTGGAGTGGGGGGAAGTTGAAGGCAGGAGGAGGGAAGGGAGGAGGAACTATGGTTGATATGTAAAATGAATAAAAATTTAAAGAAAAAAGATAGTTTGGAGTTAGTAATACAAGTTAGGATAGAAAGTGAATTAGGTAAAAACTTTGGACTCGCCAAGATAGGGTAGATAATGAAGTATTTTCTCTGAATTTGCCAACTACAAATGGACTGGACATTGTGAAAGTAAATAATCCCTTTTATTTAGACAAAGAGAGGAAACTGTGAGCTATTTTGATTGCACCCTGACATATCTGACACTGCCAATAAATCTTTACTTTGAATCAGAGGGCAGAGATAGCTACTAGCTAACTAAAATTAGCCATTGAGATTTTAGAGGACCAAGGACATATAGAAAGATGCAGGAACTAGTAGGGTGGGACTTAGAAAGACTTTCGGCCTTGTTGGATTAAGGAAGGAAAGAGAGAGGGGAGGCCACTGTTCACTTCTCTGCTGCTTCTCTGATCATTCAGATTATTACCCTGATATTTGACTCCAGATTTTTTTAATATTTATTTTTTTATTATGTGTACAATATTCTGTCTACATGTATGCCTGCAGGCCAGAAGAGGGCACCAGAACTCATTACAGATGGTTGTGAGCCACCATGTGGTAGCTGGAAATTGAACTCAGGACCTTTGGAAGAGAAGGCAATGCTCTCAACTGCTGAGCCATCTCTCCAGCCCCCCTGACTCCAGAATTTTTATTGATAAATAATAATTAGATAAATGTCTTGAGGCTGTTTCTATGCAATAGAGACAAGAAGGAGCAGATGAAGAGCCCAGGAGTTCCACTTATATGCCTTGCAGGGTTCTTTGTAACTGTATACAAGCATCTTTAATGTGCACAAAGTCTGAGAAAAGGGTAATTACAAACATCACCAATAACTATGCAAGGCTGCCATMAGAATCTTGTCTTAGAGAAGGGTGAGATGACTTGCGTTCCGACGGTAGTCTTAGAACAGAATCTCTTCCCACTCTACTCTACACAAGGCTGCCATCAGAATCTTGTCTTAGAGAAGGGTGAGATGACTACGCAAGGCTGCCATCAGAATCTTGTCTTAGAGAAGGGTGAGATGAGTACCAATGGGAAGTAGGAAGGAAGTCCTTGAGCCCCTATTGCAGTCCCTAGGAGATGACAGTTTGTCCCACTGATCTTTTTCTTCTAACTTTCCTCAGGGAGGGCAAAGTTATAGGGACATTGGAAGATCTGCCTTCCCAGCCTACAAAGATAGATTACATGAAAAAGCTAAATTCTCATCACCAAAGGAGTGAAATGTTCTAAGCTCTTCTCAAGGAAAAGCCTATGATGAGAGGTGCCATGACTTCAGGAGCCTTCACAATATGGATGCCTCAACTATGTTCTTCATGGCTTCTAATAGCAATGACTGAGTGAGCACCACAGTAGAGCCTGGATGTCCCTACCCTAAGGGCCTTCTTTCTCAGTAAATCTCTACTCTGGGCCTCCTTCCCTGTTGCCTAGCCAAGACTTTCTTAGAGCTTCTTTCCTTCGAAGGCCACAGCATCTCCTTCTGTCTCTCCCTTCATAGCTATTGGGTCTAAATATCTCCTCCACACAGCCCATTCTACTGCCATTCCTGTATCACAGGTTTTTCTCATAAATCTCTTGGCCCTTTAATACTAACTCGGCATCTGCAGAATAAGACAGAATGACTAATTTTTTCTTCTATTATAAAAAGAAGTGGTAAGTGGAGTAATCAGGGTTAGGTTATTATTATTATTATTATTCTAAGGTCGAAATTAAATTTTCTGTCATTTTAAAAGGTAAAATTATGAAAATTAGAATATTATTTGTTGGCGCTGGAGAGATATATGTCTTGCCTTCAGAGTTAAGAGCACTTGCTTTTCTTCCAGAGGACCTGAGTGTATTAAGTCGGGCAGATCACAACTGCCTGTAACTCCAGCTCCCAGGGATCAGGAGCCTTATTCTGGACTCCTAGACCTTCCATGCATAGGTGGCATCCACACACAGAAACACACACATAGATAAAATCATTAAAAAGGAAAAAAAAGTATTTGTTATTCTTTGAAACCACCCTTCTTTGGTCACTTAATATACATACTTAGTCATCGTGTCTTTATTGCTTATAGATTAAGAAATCCTAAGATAAAACAAATCAGTGCTTTGTAAAAGAAATAGCTTTCATTGAACACAAAAGCAAAAGTTAAAAGTGTATGCTACAAACTTCTCCATTGTCTCCATTCTGGTCAAGAAGACAGAGCCTCCCTATGTGGTACAAAATCATCAAGCCGTGCACATGTACTGTGTGTAAGTGATTGATTGCAGGCATTAAGTGATGCTGATTTTATTTTATTTCCTATCACATGCTGATGTGACAATTCACTAAAGGTGCCCTTAGTACAGCAATCACATCAACCTTTACCCTGGGTACATAGTTTTTCTTCCACTCCAAACATGTCACACACAAAAAACCAAACCAAACCAAAAAAATTGACAAGATTAACTTCTTGTTTACTGGACGACAAGCAGAACATAATAATTAGTGTTTAGACTGTAGTAGCTCGTTTTAATAAATTTGTGGTATAGAAAAACAAAGTTTCTTTCTCTAAATAAGTTTTTTTTTCTAAATGAAAATACAATAATGATGGCTCCATTTCAATGACTTTACCATCCTAATAGATTCTGAAAATAGACCATCTTTGCTAAATTTCCATTTATATGCTGTACATCAACATGCCCTTTATCCCTGCTTTTACAATTTGGAAACAGAAAACCCAAATTAGTTTAAAAAAAACACAATAATTAGAATTCTAAAGAACTTAGGGGAAGGGAGGTTCATGGGAGGTCACACCTGCCACATCTTATTCTTATGGGGAGAAAGAGAAAATTGTACAAAGTCATGCTGGATTGAAAAAGAAAAAGAGAAGTATTTCCCAAGCAGGTTTTGAAGTATACAGTTCAAATTTAGATTTTTCAGGGTCTTGTGTTTAACCATTATAGGAGACCTCAGTCAATGAAACACAGTGTGATGTGACCAAGATATTCCACTTAGAGAAACAAGTGTATTATACATTTAATTCTTATCTTTGTTGACTACAATAAAAGAGAAGGCCTGGACATTGTGAGGCTTAATTAGAAAATCAAATCACCAATTTGAAGCTCATTCTTTAAACAAGTGGTTCTTGATTAGCTGCACATTAGGGCAACCTGGGGAGCTTCCACAGTCTCTCCACCTAGGTCCACTCAAAATCAATTAAATGAAAATTATCTACATTTTTACCTCTCCTGGTGATCCTGGTGTGCTTCCAAGACTGATATAGATTTCTTTGGATATTAAAGTTATTTTAAGCTTCAAACTATATTCATGTAAGCTACAAATTAAATATCTGCAGCCCCACAGAAAACCAAATGATCATTAATTTTGTCAAAGAATTTCAAAAAAATGATATTTAAAGAATTATAACTAATGTTATATCTAATGGTTAGCTTTCCAGTCCCGGAAGTGGTTGTGCAGCCTAGTTTTAAGTCCTGATATAGAAGAGCATCCTTGTTGAGTCTTTTCCTTCTGGGATGAGAACTGAGCCTTATGGAGGGGGTGAACTTTACCCCTTCTCCTATTCCCCTGGCCCAGGACTCTGCTATACCTCCTGAACAGAAGAGGGCATCTAGCCATTGGAGAGCAGCAGGCATTAAATCAATAAAGGCTAACTATGTTGTCCATCACCACACAGAAGTGGACCCATATAGGCGGAATTTTTCTGTGTCCTGCAAGTCGCTTCCAATAACCACACAGAGACTTAATTATTAATTATAAATGACTGGGTGATAGCTTAGGCTTGTCTCCAAAAAGCTCTTACAACTTAAATTAACACATTTCTATCAATCTACGTGCTGCCCTGAAGCTTGTTTAACTCATCTATGAATTCCCCATGTTTCTTCTATCACTTCTGGCTCAAAACTCCTCAGATTCTGCCCTTCTTCCCAGCATTCTCTCTGCACTGAAAATCCACATCATCTCATTTCCTGTGGAAATAAAAGCAAAACCTCTTCTCCAAAGTAATGTTTTTTTTTTAAGTTAAGATAGCACTAAAGGATCTAGCTTGGTTTAATTTAGCGAACCAGTTCACAATCCCAAGTCTTTCAGACTTCTCATTTGCCCATCAGCATTCAAAACATTTCAAACCAACACAATAACAGACAGGATCCAGACTCTGTATTTCCCATCTTAAATTTCTTTTAATATTACTTTTACTCTCTCTTTAAAGACTATTATTTTTAAACTATTTAGTTCTTACTATGACACCTATACCCATTTTCTTTTCTTTCTTACACCTACATGATTGTTAGACACATTGGTATCCTATTTAGAGCTTTTTCCATCTGAAACTGACTTCACTGTATATCTATATCCTTTTCTGACCA
>LOEQ01002592.1:18026-35165 GCA_001685075.1 Bramus lutescens
GGGAGCCTGGCTAGAGCAGGAACCTTCTCAGTTACATTGCTTAGCGCAGAGGTAGGGGAACGAGCTTCGATTTCAAACCCCGGCCGGTGCGGGTAACTGTCACCCTGCCCGTCCTGTGACAGACTTTGTCCATAGGAGAAGTGCAGGAAAAACCGAAGAAATGATCCATAAACAGACCTAAAGCGTGATGGAAGGCAAGAGCGTTTTAAGATAGGGCTATGGGGTAAGTCCCGGAGGTCTGAGTTAGGAGTACTGCGGACAGGATAAAGGGAAGGGTAGAAGTCTGGAGGCCATGGTGTCGTTTCTATATTCTAGTGTAATGGGAAGCATTGTTCTTTGTGTTCCTAAGCGTATACAATGTTGAAAGGTTCTTAGAAAAAGGCGGGAGGAGGCTCGTGACAGGCCTTGATTCTCTTAAAGAAAAAAAAAACTTAATTTGCAAGTTCAGTAAGGAGATTTTTGATGGTTTTTTTGGAGTATTGGTAGTGGAAATAAAGGTATTTAAGGAAATATCAAGATGATTAACACACAAATAAATATCAGGGGCAATCCTCGGGTTTTCTCTTTGAACAGTAAAATATATGATGGCCCATTGGTTACGGTAAGAATGGGCAGGGAGAGAAAGAGATGCGCCGTCGTTGGGGTCGTTTGCAATGGGAATGCAAAGAATTGTGTTTTAAGTGTAAGGTGCCAGTTATGTGCATAATCAATCAGTGTCTGAGTACACAGATCTGTAGGTCTGGGAAGTAAACCTAATTTGCTTGTCTTTGCGTTTGGGTTAGCCAGCAATTAATTTGATAGTGAAGAAACTTGGTAAATATTGTCTGAGTGATCAAGGTTAACTTCAGGAAGAAATCATGACTGCTACATTTCCTTTGGTGCTGTGAGAACAGTACTCCTTTGCTAACACACACACACACACACACACACACACACACACCAAGCATAACCTCAATCTACTGATGAAAATCTTTTTTTGTTTTTTGTTTTACGAGACACAGTTTCTCTGTAGCTTTGGATCTTAAAGCAAGCTGGCCTTGAACTCACGGAGATCTGCCTGCCTCTGCCTCTTGAGTGCTGGGATTAAAGGCATGTGCTACCACTGCCCGGCTTAATAATAAAAATTTTAAAGGGGACATAACCAGCAAAATACAGAGGAGGCATGATGGCTTCCTTAACTGCATGTTGGAATAGAAAGAGGACGTGAATAGGAAAGTTGATATCTGAATAAACCTTGTTATACTAGTGTTAATTTTCATAGTTTCATTGCAATGTCATATGTTAAAAATAGGGGATGCTGGGTAAGTGATCTAAAGGCTCTCTATCGTTTTACTCTCCTGTAAGACACATTGTTTTAAAATAAAGTATGCAGAATAGTGTGTAAATAAAGGTATAGTTAGACACCTATATGTGAGAGCCAGTGGCACAGTTGGTTAGCATGTACCTGCGTGAAACCTACATGCAGAAATGCAAGTGTGAGTTCATCTTGCCGAGAGATAAAGTGACTATGATTTAAAATGCGCCCCNNNAAACTGAGTGGCTCCAGTGCTGAATTGTAGGCACACATCACTATAACCTCTTAAGCATTTCTGGGCATTGGACCCAGGGCACAGTGTTCCAGTGTTTCCTGCTTCAACTAGGTTTGGAAAGACTTGTGTATTTCAGCCTTTGTTTTCCAATGGGTAGTTCATAGTAGAAAATTAAGAGCATGGAAAAACTTTTCTTACTTGCTGACTGTTGCTGTTTAATTTACTATTCCTCAAATATTTGAACCTGGAACCTTGCTTTTTTTTTTCTTCCCAGACATTCTAGTGTCCTGAGGAATAAATCATGTTTTGTTTTGATTTTTGAAACAATGTCTCACACTGTGTATCTTGTCCTTCTGCCTCAGTCTCTTCAAGCTAGAGTCGCAGGTGTGTGTGAACATATCTAGCAAGAAATTAATTTGTGAATGGAAGTGTCTAATCTGAAAACACCATCTAGGAATTCTTGCAGTTGACCCTTACGGTCGTTTAGAAGTGGGCGAGCATGTAACTTTTCAAAATGTAGACATGAGCCCGGTGGTGTTTGCCTTTGTATCCATATGTGTTCTGCTTGCAAAGCTTGTAGGTTGGTGAGGGCTGTTGCTTTACCTATACTCAATGAAGGCCACTGAACCCAACAGGTGACACATTGGGCATGTCCCTCCCAATAAATACTAAATAGTTCAGTGTGACTTGGAGGTCAGCCAGTCATCCAGCTGCCTCTAAAACAGTTGTCTAGTAGCCTTTGTTTTTGCTTTATTGGATTTTCTTTCATTAAGTTGCAATATGTGCTAAATACATCCTCTTGCTGATTCTTGACCTTTTAAGGTAGATGCCCAAGAAATCAAATGATGATTCAACAGCAAGCCCTCCCAGGTTAAAAGCTGCAGACAGTAGTGTTTATCCTTAAAGTGATCCATATTTAGCCAGTGCTGATGCTTCAGTATTGCCTCCAGGTGTGTCACACACTAGCCAGGGTATGTACATGTCCTGAGTTCTTGTGTTGGTATCTTTTCTGCCCTGTTTTATTTAGAGTACGTGTGTGCTTGGTGGACTTGAGAACACACAGGCTATGCCTGGATGGTTTATGCTGTAACTGAGCTCAATGACTATATACTGCACTGACTATTTTGTGACTGTTGGTCTTGGTTTTGGTTTTCCAGACTTGCTATGATGGAAGTCAAAGAGAAGAAAAAATTCACAGGACAGAGGCCAAAGACAGCACAAGGAAAGAATAGATTCCATAAAAACAGTGGTAAGAGAGCTTGCCCACGTGTGCTGATTACTTTGAAGATGTGATTGGAGGGGCAAGGTTTGTAGCTGGTGCCGCCCTCTTCATGGGCTGGGATTGCAGTAAACATGGTAGAAGGAAGTCACCGCTACTGCCCACAAGGTGATAATCCGTTCCTTGTGGAACTCCAGCTTTTAAGAAATTACCGGGATGATTGAGGAATGCTTTATTTGTAAGAGATCCTTTGTGTCGGCAGTGTATGTGGCCTCCTCATATTCTCGTTCATTCGCTGTGTATTGCATTTTAGTGTTTGAGGAGCTGGGGCTGGGAGTCCACTCAGCTTTTGCCTTCTGAATTCGAAACGGTTATGTCTCTGTTGCTCCATCAGGGGTCAGTATTGCAGAGTAGAAGAATCCAGGCCTATAGCAATAACTGACCTAGGCAGTCTTCTGCTTTCCCTTGTAATGGTTTTAAGGCATAGCTATTGTTATTGTTATCCTATTTGTTAGATGTGTATAAGCTTTTAAACTAAAAATTTTAGCCAAATACTTTCATTATAGGCTTTAATTTTTTTTCTCAAAATTAGACTTTTCCAGAAGTACATTTTAGTTCATTTCTATGATACGCTTTCCTAATTTCAGTAACTGTTCGTTTTGTTCTTATCTGAACTCTTATTGATCATTGAGATTTTAATACAAATATTGATGGTAGGGCTAATAAGACAAAATGGAAAGGTACATAATATTTTGTCTAGCATATGCTTAAAACTGCAGAAATATGCCATGTTAACCATAGTGTTTATTTCTAGGAGGTAAATTATGGTTTATTATTAATTCCTCTACTTTCCAAGGTTTATATGACTAACCTATATAGGTTTGTTTTGTTTTATTTAGGGTAGGGGTTTGAGACACGGTTTCCCTGTGTAACCCTGGTTGTCCTGGAACTCGCTCTGTAGACCAGACTGGCCTCGAACTAACAGAGATCTGCCTGCCTCTGCCTACCGAGTGCTAGGATTAAAGGTGTAAACCACCACTGCCCTGCTTAGCCTGTTCAGTTTTCTGATCAGAAAGTTTTTTCTTAATTTTGGTTTGACTATTTAAATACCAATTTATTCAAAAGGGTTAATGTATATTTGAGAGTAAGGCTATTGGTTGCATTGAAAAGCATGTGGGTCTCTGCAGCATACAGTTGAATGGATACCAGAGGTTTAGGCTCATAATCAGTGAACTAATATGAATCCATTGTCATCACTAGATTCCAGTTCTTCAAAGACCGTCCCGAGGAAAGCTGGTAAGGAAGGCGGGCCTAAAGTCACATCTAAGAACTTTGAGAAAGGCGCCACCAAACCTGGCAAAAAGGGTGTGAAGCATTTCAAGAACAAGCCACAGGGGGGCAAAGGACCAAAGGACAAATTTCAGAAGCCAAATAAATTCAACAAGAAGAGGAAACTCCAGCCAGATGGTAAAAGTGATGGTAAGTATAGTTCCTAGAGTCTTCGCAGAAGCCTTCCCAGGCCAGTGGGTGACTGGACCTCGGTGCCCAGGTCCTCTACTATGTTGGAGGCTGCCTGTCCTTGCTCCTAGAAAGCAGCGTTTTGGAGTAGAAGGGAGCAAGTACAGGGGGGGACTGAAGTACACAACAGCACGTTTCCTAAAGTCTCTCATTCTGGTGCTGGTGAGCTGTTCTTGCAGAGGACCTGAGTTCGATTCCTAGCACCTATATGGTGCCTCACAACTCTCTGTTGCTTCAGTTCAAGGTGTTCAGTGTCCTCTTCTGACCTCCGGCACCGAGCACACTTGTGGGGCACGCACATGCATGCAAGCAAAACACTAGTAAAATGAATCTAAAATGTTTTGAACTTTCTCATGCTTAGAAATCTTTCTTTCTTTAGCCAGGTAATCAGGTAATTAACCTAAATTGTGTATTTTGCAGGGAACTTAAAACATTCTTTTCTGAATGCCAAGCTGAGTTTACTTGTTCACTCATCAGATATTTACCTTTTTTTCTTTTTTTTAAGACACTGCCTCACTATGTAGCTTTGGGTGGCCTGGAACTCACCTTGTAGACCAGGCTGGCTTTGAATTCACAGATCCACCTGCATGCACTGTCATGTCCAGCTAACTTTCATTCATTGTGTTGGGAGATAGTAGTTTTAAAATCAATAAAACTAGTCATAGAAGCTGGCCTTAAGACACAGTTCTCCAGCTCAAGTGTCAGCCATGCTGAATTAAGAGCTCTGTAGACTTGGCTCTCATGGGGCCTAGACCAGGCTAATGATCAACTCGTCTGTTGGTTCCCATGCAGCAGTAATTGTGGGTGTGTGGTATGCACCTGGTAGATTCCGCCATTTCATTCCTTCAGGACAAATTGCTCCCTGATGAGAATTGTTCCTGGGGTTTCTCTTTGTCATCGACATGAGCTGCCATTCTCTTTATCACGATATCCATGGACTCACTTCTCACCAGCATACTCTCAGTTGTACAGCCTTGCCCCTTACTGGTTTCCAGCAAGTAGCTCCTTCATACTGACCTACACACTCCATCCTGTCCCGTTGTGGGTTCTCGGTTTATTTCCCTAATACAGTGTGTATTCTTACAGTGCTCCCTACCTGTCCGCCGAGATTACTGCCTGGCACATTTTCTATCTAGCCTTCCCGTCTGCTCCTTAGTCTTCAGTTTTCCTAAGGATTATTTGCTGTAGGAGGGACAGCATGCTTGAAATCAGTAGAGGAATGGGAATTCCGATGTTTCTCAGTGTCTCCGAGACCTTTCCCCTTTGCAGTCCCTGCTCTGTTTTGTGTGGGGTTTTCCCCTCCTCTTGTTTTCAGTTTTTTCTTCCTTTCCGCAGGCCCAATATTTGTTCCAGGTTTCTCTTTTCCCTCCTTTTGTAGCTTGTCTGGCAGTTTTAATGGGGAATGCAGAGAATGTAACGTTAAATACAGATTCTTGGATTTTAAAGATTGAAACAGAAGGAAAGTGGCAAGAAGGAAATAATTGGTATTTGTACCTCTGTTTCCGTATGACTCAGTTTACTTTCTTTTTCTTTTGCAGTGAGTGAATTTTATATTCGTAAATAGGGAAATATATAGAAATAACTAAATTCCAAAGGATTTGGGGGGAAATACTCATGTAAATAATACTCTAGTGAAATATTCATTTCATCTATCTGGTTGGTTTTGTTACTGTTTAATTGATAACATTAAATTTCAAAGATTCAGGAATAGGTAGATACTCAATGTTTCTGTCATCAATCTGTAGAAGCTTGCTATGTATTGTCATGAGTGAAAGGCAACTGTAGCTTGTCCCTGGATTTGTATCTTGTTTCTGGCCCCAGGTGGTCTTGGATGAACGATTTAATGTGTGGTACCTATCATGGAGGGGGGGATCAAAGACTTACCTACCTCACACTCTAAGAATTAAACAATGCGCGACAGCTCTCAGAAGAATGGCGTTTTACTTTCGATTCTATTTTATTTTTGATGTCTGTATTGAACGGGGAGCTTCGTACGTGCAAGTGCTCTACCACTGAGCCTCACCACCAGCTTATATCTTCCCCTTGTGACTTCTAGAACATTAGTCCTGGTGACCGCCCTCTGTACTAAATTCATATTTGTATAGTATTTGGAATGTTAAATGTTTTAAATCTAATTCTAGAATCAGCAGCCAAGAAACCCAAATGGGATGACTTCAAAAAGAAGAAGAAAGAGCTGAAGCAGAGCAGGCAGCTCAGTGATAAGACCTACTATGACATCGTGGTTCGAGCAAAGCACATTTGGGAGAGCTTGAGAAGGTACTGGCACTTAACAGTGCTGCTATTATATTAGTCTGGCCGAGACTAGGAAAACACTAAGGTTTGCCCTGTAAGCAGGCAGGCATCCTAAGCATCAAAGACAGCACCTGAGCACCTGGTTCCTTTGATGCATGCTCAGTCCCTGTCCCAGCAGCAGTGTGGGTGTCTGCCGAGTGCAGAAATGTGTGCAATCATTAGGATAGTGCCAGGTAGCTTTATGGAAATGATGGGAGTCAAATGGATTTGATAGCTATTCTGAAAGATTTTTTTAGAAAATGAAGGACAATCTCTTACCAGCTAGGTTTTGAGATGTTTAAGTATTTGCTATCTTAGATTGTTTTATTATTTTTCTTTGCTTCAGAGGTTCTGGCTGTTAAGATTTAGATTGATGCATTAAATTATACCTTGTGGGATGAGTTTCTGCCTCTGAGAAGATTACTTTTGTCTGGCTGCTCCAGAATAATAATTTTAATGTCAGAGGTTTGCTGCTTTCAAAGGAGAAACCACCCTGGACTGGTGAACATAGATTGCATGCGATTTGGTTTTCATGTTTCAAGTAGCTTTGGCTGCGCTTCCTCTGCAGGAAGGACTGTGACAAGGGAAAGAGAGTGAAGCTGATGAGTGACTTGCAGAAGCTGATCCAAGGGAAAATCAAAAGTGTGAGTATGCTGTGCTTGCCATTCCAACTCTTAAAGAGATCCTGGCTTCTCCGCTCTCAGGGAAGCGTGTCCTGTGCATTTGGTTACGGTTACCAGCGCAGCAGCGCTTCGGGACGGACAGCCTTAAAGGCAATGAAAGCACCGTCCATGTAGTCCTTGTGAGTGTACTTTTAATTAGGACTGGAATTTCAAAGGCAGTAGACTTTTCTGTCTCTTGCATTTATTTCAGCTATGAAATGTGATAGGAAGCAAAGCCAAACAGTAGTACACTACATGATTAACTTACCTCTGTCTCAAGCAGGCGAGTGCAGTTTAAGCTGAAAAAAACGTGTCTGTTGTAAGAAATAGTGTAACTAGTGGAAACAAGCGGGTTCAGACAGTTTGAGTCTAGAAAGTCCCAACTGTTTGCCTACAGATTGCCTTTGCACATGACTCAACACGCGTGGTCCAGTGCTTCATCCAGTATGGGAATGAAGAGCAGAGGAAGCAGGCTTTTGAAGAATTGCAAGGTATTGTTATATTTTTATAGTTTGTGATAAAGTTGTAATGCTGAAGAATATCCTAGAGAGTACTTCCATATTTTCTGCAAGACTGTTTTCATTGCTCTGTTTCTTTGCCTAGGCCAAGTAGAGTGAGCTGTGTTCCAGAATCATGTGTGTGTTTATTTCTTTCCTTTTTTTTCCTGGAGAACTGAAGTGAAGAAGCCAGGTCATTGGGATATTTTGTTTTCTCCACCAGGTGACTTGGTTGAACTAAGTAAAGCTAAATATTCCAGGAATATTGTCAAGAAATTTCTCATGTATGGGTAAGTTGGTATAAAGTGTAATTTTTCCCTTGCCTTTTGGTTTTGTGGATTCATTGTTGCCCAAATGCTACTTTAAAATCTCTGGTCTTTGTAATCACCTCCAGACACTTGTGGGTCTTCCTGGAGCACCACACCTTAAAATACTAACTGAAACCAACTAAAATCATGGTGCTGCCTTCTCCATTGTTAAGGTCCTGTTTTATATATTTAAGTTGAAGAACAAAGCGTTGGAATAATTAACTTCAATTACTATATTCAGGGAGTAGAAAGTTGAGAAGGACAGGTGAGCAGACCTGTGGTAGGTCGTTGTGTCAGCACGTGTCAAGGTAGGATGATTTAATAATGACATGCTGTTGGTTCTTAGCTAGACCAGCCTTTCGGGTGTGAGATGTATCAGAATGTGATAGCAGCAAAAAAATAGGTGACATACAATTGATAACTTTTTTTTCCTAACCATTCCTGGCTATTATTAGCCGCTCAAATGCTTTAGAATAAATCTTTTTTTTTTTTTTTTAAGAAAATAGTAGTTTTCTTCTGTTTGCCTTCTTGACTGTCCTTTCCTAACTTTCCTTGTGGACTAGTTTAAGGAACGACCAGGGCACCTTCTGTGTGCTGGTCACTGTTCTTGATGCATCTTAGTTCATCCAGTTCTCACAGCAGCTACGCTCCTATTTTATGAATGAAGAAGCTGAGGCACAGAGAAGTTGTAAGACCATAGGCTTGGGGCTGTAGCTTAGTGATAGAACATTTGCCTTGCATGCATGAAGTCCTCAGTTCAATCCCCAGTGCTTCCCGTAATAAACTAAGAAGAAACCTGCTTGGCTTGTTGAGCTGGTCAGCAGAGCTGGGCTTTCTCATCAAGGATTACAGCCTACTTGTCTTCTAAGCCTTAAAAATGCATGGAGTTTCATTTGCCCACTCACAAGCCTTCCCACATAGGAGAACTCCCCTCTAGCACCAATACTGATGAGTTGGCCTTTGGAGAAGTAAGCGTGGCTGTATTATCAACCAGCCTTCTCCTGTCACTTACTTTTTCTGTGTTCCTATTGACTTTAGGAGTAAACCTCAGATAGCAGAGATAATCAGAAGTTTTAAAGGTCACGTGAGGAAGATGCTGCGGCACTCAGAGGCATCGGCCATCGTGGAGTATGCGTACAATGACAAGGCCATTTTGGAACAGAGGAACATGCTGACAGAAGAGCTCTATGGGAACACGTTTCAGCTTTACAAGGTGTCCTTTCTAGAAGTTCTTACCCAGTGTGTTTATTTTTTTTTGTGTGTGTGGTCATTAAGTTTCAATGTCCTGTATATAAGATGCTTTTTTAACCAAGCTAGTCCTTCAGGAGTTTATTCATATTTTTGTCCTCTTGGATTATGTCCTTGCAGTAGGGAACAAGTGGTCACTCTGTGTTTTCTCCCTCAGAACACTGTCTTTAGATCGGTCCATTTTTATTGCTTCTAGCTGTGTACATGATGCTTCAGCAGTCTCTTCCTGCAGTCAGAGATCAAAGACTACTGTAGTGAGCAGAGCGGTATAGCTGCTCCATAGCCAGCTCTGGCCGAGGGGCACTGCTCCTCCTCTTGTGACTGTTTCGTGTTTTGTCTTGCCTTACCTTTGTTTGGATTGGATCTGGAGAGGGAGGGTTCTAGGAACCTGAAATACAGAAGTTGATTCTGAGACCAACCAGTGATGGGACTAGTACTGCTGGAGGACCTATTTCAAACCTTGGGACATGGCTGGGTGGTGGTGGCGCACGCCTTTAATCCCAGCGTTTGGGAGGCAGAGGCAGGTATATCTCTGAGTTTGAAGCCAGCCTTTTTTTACAAAGCAAGTTCTAGGACAGCCAGGGCTACACAGAGAAACCCTCTATTGAAAAACTAAAGGGGGAAGAAATGAAAAGTATGTGTCTGTACTGGGCATGTATAGATTTTGTTCCTTGTTGTTCTGTAAACAACATAGTATAATAACTATTTGTCAAGCATTTGTGTTTTGTTATGTCATGTAAATAGCCTTGAGATGGTTTAAAATATACTGAAGGATCGTATGGATCATATATAAATACTTTGTTGTTTTATGGGGAGTCTTAAGTGTCACCAGGTTTTATATCCATGGCTAGAGCTGATCCTCCACAATGATGCTCACACATTGGCAGATGTACAGGCAGGGAATCAGATCACAAGGAGTTACTCTGTGGGCATTCGCTCTAGAAATGGAAAACATCACAAAATTACTTTAAATTTGTTTTAACCTGGCTCTAGTTCTTGCTTGTCCGGAAGTGATGACATTGGGAGATGTTTGGTTACTCTGTTTCAGTCGGCCGATCACCCCACTCTGGACAAGGTGCTGGAGGTGCAGCCGGGAAAGCTAGAGCTTATTATGGATGAGATGAAGCAGATTCTGACTCCGATGGCCCAAAAGTAAGATGGGTTTTTATTACAGATTGAAATGGGTATTTGAAGGAGCCACATTTTACAGAATCCTTGCCAGAAAGGAGACATTTTCCTCCACACTGTTAATAATCTATCATCAATAAGAGTATAAAACATTTTGTTTGAAACTATTCTTGATGGCGGTAGATGTGGCTCTTCTTAATGTTGTATCTTATTGACTAACTTTTTATGGTGGCTTATCAACATTTTTAAAGTGATAAAACCTTTGTTTTTTTCAAAGTGTTGTCTGAGCCTTTGTATGTTAAATAGTTTACACTGTTGGTTGTTTAAACTGCACTATAGACAAGTTTGTGCTTGCTGTCACCACGTCTTTGGTACCTTATAAAATGGTTGGGAGCAAAGCTGCTGGGACCAGGCAGGATGACTGTGACTCCTGATATCATGTCCCCTTACCCCCTAATCAACTTCACCTCTCTGGGCCTGGTTTCCGGACCTGTGGAACTGAAGTGATAATACCAAATCATTTGTAAGGTTTTTATGAAGATGAAATAGGTTAAAATATTTGCAAAGCCCTTAGAAGAGTGCTTTGTTCATCAAGGTGTTCGTTTCTGTAGTGTGTCTGCATGTTTTATGTTCTATGTTCTTGATCTTGAACATCAGCCAGCACTGCACTCCTGAATTTGCCACACATCGTATTGGGGTGTAGATGAGTAGGGTTGTCGCTGTTGGTGGCACTGCTGTCGTTCATTCAAATCATACTGCTGCTAAAATTACTTATGATTCTGAGACATTTTGAAGAATGCTTGACAGAAAATAACCACGAGTAATGGGTCTACCTGTGAATTTTTAATGAAGTGTCCAGTACTGGGGGCGGGGTTACACTGCAGCTGTCTTTGTTCTGATGTGGTAGAATATGCTGAGACCAGTGCATCATCTTGCTATAGAGCCTGGAAATTCATACTGCTCTCAATTGTGATGACACTAAACCACACTAAACATCTTAGTATTGCTGAAAGATAAAATTGATTTATGGCAAATTCTATTTAGTAAAAACCATTTCACTTGTTTAGATGATCTTAGGTTACCTGTCTTTGTGTTGCTGTTTCGCTAGATCTGATTGTTTTCCCTTCCATTTGCAGGGAAGCTGTGATTAAGCATTCACTGGTTCATAGAGTATTCTTGGACTTTTTTACCTTTGCACCTCCAAAACTTCGATCAGTAAGTTCTGGTTTCTGTCTTTGAATCAGTGTAAGGCCAGCTTGGTGGCACACACTTTTGTGATTTGGCGCTTTTGTACACCATGGTTCCTTTCTCCCTTAGAAACCCATTAAATAATGCACTGAACAGATCTGCTAAATCTCTTTAATTCCAGCCTCCCTCCTCCAGAAAAAGAATAGAATTGTTTTATTAATGGCCCTGAATTTTTACATTTTAGTTACAATCCAGTGAGTGTCCTAGCTAATCTAATCTAAAAAAGCAGCTTACATTGGAGGATTCCTCAGTGTTCCAGTAATTTAAATTAAAAAAAAAATGCCCGCTTTAAAAGCTAGTGTGAAACTAAATGGCCCATGAAAGCCTGGACCTTACCTGATAGAAGGCTGAGGACCAGTGAAGGTAATTGCAATGCCCCTGCAGTCAGCAGTGGGAATACAAAAGAGAATTCATGCTTTACTTCCCTAACTTTGCTTGTCTCATCCAGCTGTGACATGTTGTCCATTGGGTCTCATTTTCTAATCACAAGAGCTGACTAACACATCTGATTTCTTTTAACATATATGCCTAGTGCACATCCTGGGGATTTTGAAGCCCTCCGATTAGCACGTAGAATAATTTCTCTGCAGCCTACCCACCCTCCAGCCCCCAGCCTTGTGGCCAGAAGAGCAGCATTTGCTCTCCTAGGAACGTCCAGCTTCTCTACAGAGCCCAGGATCTTGAAGTTTTTCTGCTTAGAGTGTTTTGGTGACCGTGGAAGGCAGCATTCAATCATAGCAAACATCTGGAGTGGACATAAAGTAAAAGACCTTCTCTGGAGATCTTGGAAACACAATTGGAACCTGTGTTACCTCCCACACCAGTTACCTTCCAGCCCAATAGCTTTTATTAATTCTTTGAGAATTTCATGTGTATATACCATGTGTTTTGATCTTATTAATCCTCATTCCTCCCAGATCCACGCCCCCAATTCCTTGCCATCTTTTTATTTTTTATTTTTTTTATGACCCACATACATTCACAGTATTGTGAATTAAGTGGCCATACTTTTAAAGATTGTCTCCCTCCCCTATAAGCCGTCAGCTGTCAGTAGCTCTTCAGCTCAGGGTGCCCAGCTTGAATGTTGACTGGCAGTAGCTGCTGCTGTGGGTTCATGGATGCAGTTGTTTGTCCTGTCCAGTCTAGTCCGGAGACTGTTTACCTTGTGTCTCCTAGAATCTTTCTACCCACCCTTCCACAATATCCCTTTAGCCTTGAGGGGAGGAGCTATGATTTATATACCCCATTTACAGTAGAGCACTTTTGGAGAAATTCTGAAGTTCAGATATGCAACCCAAAATCTAGTCTTGAGATTCATCCTGGGAGTGGTCAGTACCTTAGGGTGAAGTGCAGCCTTTATTCTTTCCAGACTTTGGATAAGTTCCCCCAATATAAAATTTTAATTCAGAAGCTCTATAGCAATTGGGTTCCAGAGCTCATTTATATCCTGGGTGCTCAGACTTTGGAAATAAGAAATTAAATGGTGTTTTTCCCCTTCACTTTTTACAAAATGGTTATCTTTGAGTAAAGGTTAAATGTTAGCACAGAGATTTCATTGAGAAATATTATTTAAGTGTTTTGGTGCACAATTCATCTGACTTGTAGAGGTGATCCAGTCCTTTGGTAAACTAAACCACAGTCACTTCGGTCAGAATGAGTTTTGATTGTTTTTGTTAAAGACACGTGGGAGAGCATGTTCTTTTTCCAGCTGTTCTGTTGGACACTGCCTTAGAACCACAACCTCTGGCTGCTGTTTCTGTATTCATTGAAATATATCGCACATCACCTGTGAGTACTTTACAACTAGATGTAAAGGGAAATTGGTTATGTTGTTTATTAGAAATTGCTGTGAGCTGCATTTGCTGCTTTTGTTGGAAAAGAATGTCTAGAAAGAGGCTGGCTGTAGGATTGAAACCTGCAGTGTTCACTGCCTGGGGTCCCACTTCATTCTCTGTTTTGCTGTTCTCTAGGAATTAATTGAAGCCATCCGGGAAGCAGTGGTGTACCTGGCCCACACACATGATGGCGCCAGAGTGGCCATGCACTGCTTGTGGCATGGTACACCCAAGGTAAGTCAGCCATGCCTTACCTGCAGTCTGGACTTGATCCTTAAGCTTTGAGTCAGTAGGCTTTAGTCTTTCTTTGTACAACTTTGGTTCCCAGTTGTACAGAAGTGTCATCTTCTGGGATTTGTATCTTAGGGCCTCCCGGAGCTTCACTGAAAGCTAGGAAGAAATCCTCTATTTAGGTGACACATTTATACTCAGCTTTGGCTTACACGGGTCTGGGGACCCATGTTCTGTTCTTTTACTCTTCATTTAATGGTCATATTGAGAATGGGAGGAAAGCAGAGATAATTAATAATTAACTACACCATATGTATGTCCCTGTGTGGTTTAAATACTCCGAGGAAAAAGGTGAACATCCATCTAGATCATAGAATTTTACATATTTCATCCTTTAAATGTTAGTTATGTTTTATCTACCTTTTACTTACTGCAAATGTAAGTATTGCACAAACATATATTAATACATCTGTTTGTTAGATTCTTGAAGGCATATCAGACATTGGAAGAGAGGTGGTTATAAAGGTGACTTTACTAGGTTTGCCTATGCCTTAGAATTTCATGGTTCCATATTTGTGCCAAAATGGGTTGACATAAACTGAAAATTATATAATTCTTTATAGGTGTTTTGGTTTACCCTGCACCGTTTTCGTAAACTGTTTTTTTTCACTAACAAAGAGATGGTACTGATGAAGATGTAATACTACATAAATATTAACTTTGCAGTCAGCTTAATCTATAATTAAAAGTTGATTGAGGCACTTTTTCCTTTTTAAGGACAGGAAAGTGATTGTGAAAACAATGAAGACCTACGTGGAAAAAGTGGCTAACGTAAGTACGACAGAATCATGTTCATAAAGTATAGCAGTGTCTATAGGGGAAAGCGGAAAACTACAGGAAATTGTTTACATTTGTTTATCGCATCTTTTTCTACCCATTTTTTAGGTTAATTTGAACAAAATGGAGTTCATACTCTAGTTCTCTCTCTACGTATGAATTGTTTTATGTATGTGTGTATTGCTAAAGATCAAAGAGAGGAATTCATATGTTCTAGGCAGGCATCCTGCCTGTGCACTACACCCCAGGCCCTGTTTGGTGCTGGTGTATAAAGACTGATCATTTGTACCTGTTTTATACCTGTCTTCAGCCTTGTTCACTAAGTATGGGATTACTACTGTCTATTTAAGCCTTAGATATCTAATTAAATAATATCAGATTGTAGTTCAGAAACTTAAGACTGGTTTTTGCTACCACCAAGACCTTAATAAATTAAAAATGGTCTATTTTCTTGGTATAAATTTATGGTGTGGTCATGAAAAAGTTGAGCTATTAAATATTTTAGCCCCTTGGAATCTGTTGAAGGATTAGCATTAGATACCAGAGGTTTTGTTGGTGGTGCTTGTTTTGTTTTGTTTCTTCTCTAAACTAGGATGTTTCTAGCTGGGCAGCAGCGCAGTGGATAAAGGACTTAACGTTGAGCCCTGGCTTTGCACACGTGTACACAGGCAGGCTCACCCGCATACATGTGCATTTACCATCCACACTGTGATGCAAATATTAGAAATGTTTGTGTGTTGAAATGTCGAATGATTTTTCCATGCTAGCAATACAAAGTAATGCTGAATCTATATTATATGTGGTAGTTAATGTGATTTTGATTATATAATTAATAAATTTATCAATTACTAATGAGTAGAGACTATTCTCTGTTCAACCTTTTCCTTTAAAAAACAACCAATGAGAACAACTAGATTTGTCAAATTCTTACTTCAGCCAGTTGTTCCGACCAAGGTAGGATAGATGCTGTGTGGACCAGGTGGTCTTCTGTGGCTGGGAATGACGGGAAGAGTTAGTATCCAACTGTTTGGTAGGCCACTAACTTCTGGGAGGGGAAATGTGGTCTTTTTCCAGCTTGTGATGTACAAGAATGTTTTATTCACAATTAAGTTTGTGTGATATTTAATTGAAATACTTAAATTTGGAATTGAGTAAAAATGGGTTGTTAATAGAAAGTTCTATCTAAACTGTATTAGTACGGTATTTTCTGAATAATATATTAGATTTTTTTATTTTAAATTTTGGCCAATTCATTTTTTGAGATCCTTTCCGAGTTTGACATTGTGGTGGTAACAGAACCTAGCAATCTGACATCTTTAAGAATTACCTCTGAGGGAGAAGGTAAACAAACAGAACTTTAAACTGTCAGTTATTTAGAATTCCAGATGTTATTATTCAGTTTTGAGGTTTTTATACTTTTATTTTACTATTCCAGTCTTTAAATTTTTACTGGGACTTCCTTTCAGGCCTGGCATTAGGTCTGTCTCAGTGCCTTGAACAGAATTATTGTGGAGTGTTTATGGTAGTCTGTAAATGTCAGTCAGATCAAGGTGGCATTTGCTGGTTTCCTGAGAGAAGCATTGTTCAGTGTCTAGATATGATTGTGGGATTGCCTTTTGCTCCCTTGTATAATTAATATGGGATGATTGCCAAACTTCAGTAGAGATGATCATTGCTCTTTGTTCAGTGTGATGGTGCCTTTAAAAGATGGTACTACAGCATCTGCATTTTAAATTGAGTTGTGGGCCAACATCTGTATTCATACAGAAATACCTTGCTTGCAGTTAGTTGTGCTGTGCCTGCCTGACATTGTTCCATTGCATGGCTATACCATGATTCACTTAGTCTCATGATTTGCTTAGCCTGTCCTTTCTGTTGGGATCTTGAATTGTTTCTAGAGTCCTTAAATTATCAGTATGAGAGATGTATCAGTTATTATATGTGTCTGTGCATGTATGTGGAAGCATGTCTAGGGTAAATCCCTAGAGCTAAAATTGCTAGATGAGAACATTCATGCATGTTGTATTAATGTTGCCAATTGCTTTCCAAAGAAGAAAACCACTTTACGTTCTAACCTGCTTGAAGATGCCTGCTTTCCCCAAAAGCTAAACTCAAAGAGGTGATTGTAGACACATGTGTTTGTGAGTGCCCCTTTCTACTCTTACAAGCAGTGATTTTTATCTACTTCTTGGGGCCATTATGGTGTATATAGTTGGCACACTCTTTGTTGTGTGTGGATTTAGGGGAGTTACTTTTTTGTTTGTTTCTTCATTTTGGAACTTGTAGATTTCTGATGTCTGTTTAAGAAGAAACCAACCATGTAGTCTCTAGAACTCAAGTGTGTAGATTGGGATGTTCTCGTACAGAAGTCTTCTGGTCACCCTCTATTAAATACTTAAAGGATCATAAGTTATAGGGATGCACCACAGTACCTAGCTCTTATCCAATTTTTGTATATGGTTTGAGGTTTTATTTTGTTTTCACTATTTGGTTTTAAATATCTATAGCTATTTTCTTTTCCTTTTTCTTTTTCTCCCCCAGACTGGGTTTCTCTGTAGCTTTGGAGCCTGTCCTGGAACTAGCTCTT